>NDXA01000067.1:0-70954 GCA_002105455.1 Hemisphaericaspora xylofermentans | reverse complement strand
TCATTTAGAAGTTGTGTGTATAGTTGTATAATTGGTGTACCGAATGTTGACCTGGGGTATGCTTCGAGAGAAATCTAGATGAGATAAAATTCTTTAAGATGAATAAGGTTTGTCGGAACTAAGATCGTTCGACTGGGTGTTTCATCTTAATTTGGTAACCGGTTCCAGTTCGAGTCTCAGAAGAGAATGGATAAACCTAGCATTGCTTCTGGTGTTTCCACAGTAACTCAGGGTTCAGAATGGTGCCTTAATTTAAGGTTTCGACAAAAATGGGTCCTAAGTTGGTTTCGATCTTGGCACGATTGGCCGGATGGGACTTCTTGAAATTTGTGGTTTTCAATTGATGCCTCCTTAAAATTTACCAACTAGCCGGGCTCTGCAGACAGCCAGTATACTGATGGTTCTGAAGTAATATGAACCAAGAAGTACATGTGTACTTCTTTACGCATTCTGCAAGTCATATCTCTTAAACTTTGAGTGGGTGTTCCCCACAGCTGGAGAAATCTGGAGAAAGCTTCCAGGCAAATTTCACTGACTTGGAAAATCTATCCACAAGTCTTTTCCATCCAAAGTTTCCAGACATTTCCGATTGGATTCAAGTCTGGAAAGAAGACAGACCATTCCACTACCATAGTATTATTATCACCTACCAATTTTTTTACTATTTTATATTTGCGAGGTTGTTTTTAAATGTTCTATTAGAAAGTAGCCGACAGTACTATGAGTACTATACCGATTTTACACGTTATTATATATGACTTGCATTAAATATTAGAGTTGTATAATGACGTTTGTTTGAAACCAAGACCAAAAAAATTCTTTCGTTTTGAATACTTTGGCCCACTACCGTATATATAGCTGTTAAAAGAATACGATATCTCTATTTGTTTGCAATATGTTTATAAAAGATCCCATATCATTGCTCGAATACTGTCAATATTAAGAAAATCAGGATATCCCAATTTGTTTGTCAAATCCTTTGACGACAGGTTTTCTTTTGACTCGCCACCACCTAGATTACCATTTTGATAAATCCCTTGTAATTGTGATGTCAAGAATGCAAATTTCTCCACCAGGGTTAGTTCCTTACCAAACTCTTTCTTTGTCCATTTCCATAATGGATTGTTATCATCATGCCTCATCTCTTCAAATTTTTCTATTAGCCTCTTATCTCCTTGTAAATGCAATATAGCAAATGACAATTGTGCATTCAACCAAATTAATTGTCCCTTCGATATCTCATTGGTTTCTTTAACGACTCTAAATAATCGTAATTGAAGAATTAAAAGTAGAACCAAAAATGATAACAATAAATAGCAAACAATAACAATGTTATTCCTAATTAGTTGATTAGCACCAGTGCCAATAACTTTAACTTCAGACTTGGGTTTCGTAACCTTAGCCACCTTTGGTTTCTTTGGAACCGTAGGTGGAGTTACCTTAGCAACCTCCACAGGAGGTCCATCGATATAATACGTATGCTTTTCAATTTCCTCCTTCAACGCCACCATCATTTCCTTCGTGATAGCAGACAGGCCAGATAAACTCAGTTTTTCAATCACACTCTTCATCCATGATCGGCCAGTCCAGTCAACGAAATGGGATATCACCAAATTGGTCCTATTTTCGGTGGTCCACGTAAACACATATCGGGTCTTTACGGAGAAGGAACCACCCAGAGGCACATCAGGAGTGGTTGTGGTGGTCACAACCATGGCATAGTCAGATAAGTCCATATATTCGATTGTCTCAGTCACGTCACATCGCGTGGATTTGGGTCCAATGGCATATCCCAATGCACGTCGATAGGTGAATGTACGTTGTTGGAAAGAGTGATCTTCTTCGTTGGGAGTGAATGGTCCATAGGGTGATATTTCCGATCCATCATGAGCTTCGAGGAATGAGACTTGGAATTGGGGGTTCGGTCCAAAGAGAATCGCAAATACGATTCCCATGGGTGCATTGATGATTTCATCTGAGAGTTCGATTTCATTTGGGTTTTTCTCGTATCGTGCCGTTGTTGGAGGGTGAGAATCTGGACCTTCGTTTCTATAAGGGGTATCGGGTTTTAGTTTGAGTAATTTAGTGGCAATCGGAGTTGCAATTTTTTGTCTTTTTGAAGGTGGTGTTTTAATTTTCTCGAGTTCGGCAACTTCTTCGTCTTCCTCCTCTTCCACTTCTTCTTCATCGTCGTCATAATCGCTTTCTTCTGAACTTTCTTCTTCCACGACTTCCTCCTGGTCGTCATCCCCATCAATAGTCATCAAATATGACTCAATCTTGCTAGAATTCAAATCATCTTGGTCTAACAGTTCCCTATTAGGTCTATCTATTTCGTTTCCTTGATCATCTAAATGTTCGTGTGGGTGTAGTTCTTCGTTATCTTCCTCAAAATGTTCCCTTCCAGTCGATGCTTTCCATACCGAAACCATCATATCATAAGTTGCATCTCTCGTTATAAAACTAGCAAAGACATGTTTCGCATCTCTAGTGATAATACATACTCCATTAGGAAACAAACCAGCGGTAGATCTCTTCTCAATGCGAATAATTTCATCCATAGTGATAACTAATGATGTCACCCATCCTAATAAGTTGGAATTAAAACAAACATAGTTTTCAGTAATGTATAATCTTCCTTGTAATAAAATCTCTCGACTTAAAGCACAGGCAAAATCTTCCAATAAACGATCAGTTAAATCTACCATTGGGAAAATTTGATGGAAATCAACATTTCGTTTCATGGTTGCATAATGATACATCGTATCTTTATAAATTTCGTCAACGTATAGTCGAGTATCAAATTTGGAACTTGGTCGACGAGATGGTGATGAAGGGACAAAATATGATGACGAGCTCCCTGTGATACCCGATGTATCACTGACTGTTCGTTTTGATTTTCTATATGTTATGATTTTGGGAGATGCAAGTTTAGTTGGTTCTTTTGGTGATGATATCGATGAATCATCTTTTTGTGCCCTTTCATTAAGACTATTTTCATATTCTTTCAATTCTTTCATTGAATTAAGGAATCGTTGGGGAGAATTGGGAGATACTGCTGATCCGTTATTACTATTTGTACCTTCCTTTGATAAAACTGAACTTGCATCTTCTTTGGTCGTCAATGGGTCTAATGGTGCGGATCTGGCTAATGTGGATTGTAAAGAAATTGACGACCGCAATTGTGCGGGATCTTGACATATAACTTTGACAGGGTCTTTCAGTTTCACACCATTTCCATTACTTTCGTTCGTTAAAAGTGGTTCAAGAGCAATTCCGTTAAGTTTATTTGAGTTGGTGGATGTTGGGTTGGTATTATTTTGTGTTGGTAAATTGTTGCTGCTATTCGGTATAGATAATGGACCAGTTGATTTCGATTCGTTGCTGTTATGACTTTTTGTACCAATCAATGAACCAGCAGAAATAGATTGATCGGAATAAAACCAATTATCATCATCGCCGTTATCAACAATTGGATCATTTACCAGCATTTTTAGGATGGAAAACTGCAAGTTTAGGTCAAACCAAATTAAAATTAAAATATAATAATGTATGGAAGCGAAAAGAAACGGTTGAAATTCAGTAATGTTTTTGAACGTTGAGGTTTTTGGTACTCAATTGTTTTGGGGTATACGATGAGGGTTGTAAATGTGACTGACTAACTGGCTGACGGACTGATTGATTGATTCGCCTAAATCAAATTAAAGTGTGATGATGATCTTAAAATAAAAATAACTTTGCAACGCAACTCAAAAATGTCGCTCTGTATGATAAAGAAAAAATTCAATTAATATTGATGGAGAGTGCGACATTACAACCGAAGAAGGGGGAACGACACATACGAGCTAGAATGGGAACGATACTATACGATACAATATAGACATTACATGGATTAACACACGACGTATACATTAAGGCACAACAGACAATTTACAGTCGACCTTTTGAACAATCAATTGGCGAACTTCCCCTTTTCTATTCCCCTTATTTAATATGGTTTACTGAAACAGCTTACCTTTGCCTTGGCTCTTGTATACATATCGGGTCATTAGACAACTAGTTGATGATTTATTATGGCACAGCCTTTGTTCTTCTTGTAATAATAGCAGTAAGTTCCAACCAAGAAAAATTGGTTGTTCCCATCGTTGCCTTTGATTCATTTTTTGGGGAAATCATTGCAAAAAAACACAGAATACTCAAGTTCCTCTTGCATTACACTACAAATCAAACCGATTTAACACTGATGACTAACAATTATTGTTTAAGTGCTTTATAAAGAACCTTAAATCTCTTTCTCTATTCCTTCTTCTACCCTGTTACGCCATTTCGCAATACTAATTGCTGAGTAAATGTTTTGCAACTGTTTGGAAATTGCAGTTTCTGTTTATTATTTCTAAGTGTGTGTTGGCTTATGCAAATTTATAAAAAATATTTTATTTTTTTCCGTCGTAAATTGTAAAAGTGAAAAATGTAAAAATCTTAATAAAATAAAAAACATCTCCTAATCTTAATTATTTACTTGAAAATTTAACAGTTTGGTTGCATATCAAAGGAATGATGAACCCAAAACCACATCCCCCCTTTCAACTTTATTCTTTCAATTACAAAATTAAACTTAATTAACCTCATCAAGTAAAGATTTCTTTGAAACAAATTGTTTATTCAACAAACATATAAATGTTTCCCTATGCTAAAAATAAAAATACGATAACTATAAAAAAATAACTTTAATTAAAACAAAACCCATAACAAAGAATTGAAATAAATATTAACATTAGAAAGTCATTCAGATGACCATTCATTATAAATTGTGTTGTGTGTACCTGGAAAATTCAAGTCATGCCTTCAGCTCGCTTATTGGTTTTCAGGACGTAATTTTCTAACTTCCTTACCGACTCTCCAGATTTCCATATCTCTGATAGTCTTTAATTCAGCTTCCAACTTTTCTCTGTAATCTGGTTGAGAGTTGAAATCTAAAGATCTTTGAGTTTCAGAACCGTTTCTAACAGATTCGTATAAATCTTCAAAGACTGGTTTCAAAGCATCCTTGAATCTTGGGTACCAATCTAAAGCACCTCTTCTGGCAGTGGTGGAACAAGCATCGTACATGTAATCCATACCGTACTTACCAATTAATGGGTATAAGGATTGAGTAGCTTCTTCAACGGTTTCATTGAAAGCTTCAGATGGAGTGTGACCGTTTTCTCTCAAGACTTCGTATTGAGCTAAGAACATACCGTGGATACCACCCATTAAACAACCACGTTCACCATATAAATCAGAGTTGACTTCACGTTCAAAAGTGGTTTGGTAAACGTAACCAGAACCAACAGCAACAGCTAAAGCAATAGCCTTTTCTTCAGCCTTACCAGTAACATCGTTCCAGACGGCATAAGAAGAGTTGATACCTCTACCTTCTTTGAATAAAGATCTGACAGTTCTACCAGAACCCTTTGGAGCAGCTAAGATGACATCAATGTTGGTTGGTGGTTCAACGTGGGTTAAGTCCTTGAAAACTGGGGAGAAACCGTGGGAGAAGTATAAGGTCTTACCTTCAGTTAATAATGGCTTAATGGTTGGCCAAGTTTCAGATTGAGCAGCATCGGATAACAAGTTCATGACAATAGTACCCTTTTGGATGGCTTCAGTGACATCGAATAAGTTTTCACCTGGAACCCAACCATCTTCAATGGCAGCCTTCCAAGAAGCACCATTCTTACGAACACCAATAATGACGTTTAAACCATTGTCTCTCAAGTTTAAACCTTGACCGTAACCTTGAGAACCGTAACCGATTAAAGCTAAAGTATCATTCTTAAAGTAATCTAATAATTTTTCTCTTGGCCAGTCAGAACGTTCGTGAACGACTTCTTCAGTACCACCAAAGTTGATGGTCTTAACACCACGAGTGGCTAATGGGGCCATTGATTGTCTAGAGACTGGACGAGCAATGTTGGTAGCTAAAGCATGTAAAGCTCTCTTGGAGATAGTTGGTCTAGCGGCTAATCTAGAAGCCATACGGATAGAAGCGTTTCTAATAGACATTATTGATAAATTGCTCAATTGAGTTGATGATGATGATATAAAAAGGAAAAAAAAAGGAATGAAAATTTTTCAGGAGGAGGAGATTTCAAGGGATATTTATGCTGTTTCGTTTCAAATTGAAAAATTGCTTAATTACGGGCGGTGGAAGAAAAAAATTGAAATTTTTCAATTTGACTCAATTGGGACTGCACATAAAAATAGCCGTTTACAGGCGCGAAAACCGGAATTACTAGTTTGGTCTCTCTTTTAATGTTTATCAATGGATGAAACCACGGAAGTACGGAGGATGATTTCTTTGTCTTTTTTGATCTGAACATTTCTTAGCTCTTTTATAACTGTTTTATTCATACTCCCCAAATCATCTAGTATATTTGCTATGTCTTCATCTCTTTCAATCCTCAACCCTCAATGGCCTACTCTCTTTATTTAGTCTGAAATTCCTTTCCGTTTATCCTAATCTCCCAATGACTCACAGTACAGTTTTAAACCAAACCAACCTATCACAAAGGTGTAGACAGTCATAATGGTAAATTGTTCAATTATAACACAAAATTAAATTGCGCTTGCGTTTATCAATCGCTGTTCCCTTACCTTTTTGAATAATTAATTTTTATTTTTTTTTTTTCTTCCGTGAAAGTTCAAGGGGATTTCTATTTTTTTTGCCGGTACAGGTCCGCTAACATTTTCATTCAGTTATAAATACCTATCAAGTCTTATCGGGTGGTAGTTCCATCCCCATATTCATGTTTTACTTATAAATAGCACGATGATGCTATCAAAACGGGCCTGAACAGGGAAAATTATATATGGTTAGCTTTCACATCTGATAAAAAGATGCCCAATATAGCAGAGAGTAGATCTCCAGTTCATCTCCACAACCGAGGACACGCACATACCATAAACTCTAATTTGAAGTAAAACTCAAATTGTTGAGATCTACAAATGGGTCAAATTCTTAATACCAAACACAAAGCGTTCATCTTCTAAATAGTTCAATATATACAGAGTACAACTATTTAAATTAACTCATTCATTCCCAAAAATCAAAATAAAAACTAACTGCATCCTCATCATCTTCATCTTCATCATCATCATAAAAATTTAAAAAACACCAAAAATATAAAATCTCCTTTAATTATAAACCCACCAAAATTCTCTAAACAAAACCAATTATTAAAATGTTAATGTAGTAATAATATTCAAAACAAAAAAAAATCTAAAATTTCATCATAAACTCAGGAACTTTCTTACACTTGTGGATAAGTATATCGTTGTATATAAAAAAATCATTTCAAAATCGTGTACTACAATGATATTGTAGTGTAATCGTGAGGGGGGCGAGGACGAGTAACAGTGAAAGTCGTAGTAATTAAATAACATTCAATTCATCAGCTTCTTCCAAAATCTCCACTTCATTAATCTTAAGCCCACCAAGCTTAGTATTTAAGGATAATCTCATAAGTTCAAACTCGATATCGAATGAATCATCTTCATCGAAGTCACACCATGATTGACTAGAATGATAGGATTGACTGGATTGATAAGAAGATTTAACCAAACTTGGTATCTTCACAATATCATGACCGTCAACAATATCATCTTCATCGTCATATACTTCGGATTCGTGAAGGATATTGGCGATTGGATAAGTACTTGGGATCATTGGATAAGAGGAGTGGATTTGGTCAACGGATGATTCATCGGTGTCATCATCCATATCAAAAACATATTGATCTTCTTGAGATAATCCTAATTCATGTTTCTCGTCATTTTGGGTTGAAATCTCATCATATTCTTCTTCCAATTCATCTTCTTCTCCTTCTTCTTCGTAATCATCAAGAGTGAAACCATAAATCCAATTCTTATTCATTTCATCTTGGAATTTATCCAAGTCGCGTGACTTGATTTTACTATCATAAATAGTTAATTCGTCTTCATCAGTACCAATACGTAATAAATTCATAAATAATTCAAAACAATTATTATTCATATTTGGATAAATATCAAACAAGATATGCAGATTGTTTAATTCAACAAAATTTCTAAAATTTGAATCTAATTTATTTTGGGAATTAGTCTTGAATGGACAAGTTCCAAATATACTTGCTAATAAAGTTATACCAGCCGACCAATAATCAGCATATTTACAATCATAACTTGATCTCAGTGATCTATTTAACCATAATGAACTAGTTGACATACATTCCGGTGCCATATATTTGTCAGTACCGACATTAAACTCATCATTATATTGATTAATTGTAGCAAGACCCCAATCGGCCAATTTGAAATTACCTTGAGAATCAATAAGGATATTTTCCGGTTTGATATCACGGTGATAAATCCCACGAGAATGAGCAAAATTGATAGCGTCTATTAATTGGTTAGATAACATAAGGATTTGTTTATCAGTTAAAGTGGTTGAATGAATAAGATCATATAAATCACCTTGTGAACAATATTCTAAGACAATGTAGACATTATTCTCATCTTCATAGGAATCTATAAGTTGACAAACATTTGGATGATGACTTAATTGTTTCAAAATCGAAATTTCATTATAGGCGATGTCACAAAGGGAACTATCTGACTTGGACATTGATTTGATGCATACTAGTTTATCTTCGGTATCTTTGGCCTTGGCCAATGAAACATCTCCAAAGGAGCCTGATTGTAGTTGTTTAATGACAGTGTACATGGATTATGACTGATAAACAAAAAGCAGAGCAATAATAAAAAACAAAAAAAGGGTGTGTATCGACTAAATACAAGGGAATGTGGTCTGGGTGTTTGTGTGTGCGTGGATAGTGAGTTGGTAAAATGGAATTGGGTTGGTTAGCGGGTAGATAGTTAGTGTGAATGTGAATGGGGTGGTTTAAAATATTAGACTACAATCAAAAAAGCAGATTTGTATAAATATGTAGTTGTTGTATGTATGTACGATATTGTTGGTAGTCTAATAAGTTGGAGTTGATTTGTTATCTGATGGTGAAATGGGAAGGAAAGATGGTGTGATTTAAACTGATAGGATTTATTTAATCGTGTGAATTGAATGAACAGCAGTGGATTTAATTTGCATTTTAAATAATAAAAATTCAAAAATAGAAAATAAAAATAACTTTAAAAAAATAATTTCTTTTCAAATTTGGAAATTGAATAAACTGTAAAAAGTTACCTAACTAAGTTGTAGAGTAAACCTCTGTAAAACATGAATAAAACAGCTTAAACAGTAAAACAGTTTGAACAATAAATAAAAAAAAGGGGTAAAAGTAACAAAGTATTGTAAACTGTAAAAAAAATTCCGTTGAGTCATGTGACCAAAAAAATGTGGAGAGATTTTTTTCCCAAAAAGAACAACAAAGAAAACAAAAGAAAAACAAGGCGTAATTAATTCTATTTTTTTTTTTACAGTTTGTGACGTCATGGAATATTCTAGAGCGTTTAAGATTTGTTGGGAGTTTGACTCATCTTTCTTAATCCTTCTTTTATCTACTGTGATTGATGAATCAATCTACTCGGCAATCGTTCGTCCCATCTCATACGTTTTATGAGTGTGTTGTAAGGAAACTACTAAAACAGAGTATATTGTAAGTGGAGGCAGTGGTTTTAATTGTCATAACTTTTTCATTCTGTTTTCACACATTTCTTTCTTTCAGACGTTACATTATATGAGGTTTGGCTTATCAAGTCTTGACAATATGCCTCTAGGATTAACAGCGATGATTGATTCTTGGTCGCAATATGAAACTAGAAGATTCTAGAGTGACATTTTGTGAGTTCGAAATTTTAGTCAATTGGAAGCTGGCTCTGAAATTGCCACTTTTCACAAAAATGGTTGCAAAATACTGTACCAGTTTTGCCACTCTTTCAAATACCCAACCCAAAATTATATCTATAACTCAACATAACAGAGTATCATTAGTAATTTAACACATTGCTGACAAATATATCCAAAATCTATGCTCTCGGATATTGTTATCCTCAACTTTTCTGTCAACCCTTCTAATGTATACAGATACTGCAAGATAATGCAACATCCACCCAACATATTCTTGATGGAAGATGCATAATTAAACAGTGAGTAATTGCCAAATATGACAAATAGGGGCTTAACGCTACATATGGCCTCTCTAATTTGTATTGACGACTAACGACAACTGTTGGTTTCTCAACATAACACCACAGTGTTGCTGGGTAGTTTTCAAACGGGTTTGTCAGTTCCGAGGATATTGGTTATTGAAGGATGGGGATATATGAACTATAAAAATCTCGTACTACTACTTGTGGATTGGGATATTGTTAATAATCCTAATAGGGGCCGAGTTGGGGAGAGAAAATAAAACTGCTGATCTAAAGTTTGCTTTGTAAGTTTAAGCTTCAAAGAGTTATATACTTTTCTGGTTGGTCAAACAATTTCTCAGGCCCTTAAACTATGACTTTCCAGATACGAAACAAATGTTTAAGCTTTTAAGATAAAATCAATGACCAATAGTCATCTTGGAACAACATCTTTAATTATAAACAGGGGTATATTTCCATTAAAAGAGTTTCTGGGGGTGGAACGCAACAAAGCATCCTTAACATAACATTAATTGATGGAATACTCCTTATTATGCACTTTTGATTTACTTAATCACGACGATGTATTAAAAGGTTCCCTATATACTTATGACACGTGTAACAATTTACTTACTTCTTAGCTAATAATTCATCAATCTTAGGAGAAATATCCAATGGTTTAGTCAATGAACTATATCTTTCCACGACATTACCATCTTGATCAATTAAAAACTTTTCAAAGTTCCATTTAATTCTATTTAATCCCAAAACACCACTTTTTTGACTCTTCAAGTATTGATAAACAGGATCAACTTTATCACCATTAACATTAATCTTATCCAACACTGGGAAAGTAACACCATAATTCAATTGACAAAACAGGGCAATTTCTTCATTAGTACCTGGTTCTTGATGACCGAATTGATTACATGGGAAACCTAATACTTGTACTGGAGCATCCTTATATTTTTGATTTAATTCTTCAAGTTGTTTATATTGAGGAGTAAAGCCACATTTAGATGCTACATTTACAATAAGGACTACTTTTCCTTTAAGGTCAGCGAATGGGTATGGTTCTCCCTTGGCGTCTTTTGGTGATAATTCGTGGAAAGTGGACATATTCTGTTTGATGACAATTGTCTGATGTTGAGATTCAATTGAGTAAGAAGAAATAACGAGTAACAGGATTATTGTGTGACTTTATATAAATTTATTTACTCTGGCTTACTTAACATAAACGTTTTTTTTTTCGCTCGTTCCGCCGTATGGGTTAAGTTAAGTTAATTTTTGCTTACTAGATTATTAAGCAACGGTTTAAATCAATTGCTACGAAGATCTTCAACATAGCCCCTCCCCACCTCTTCTTCCCGCCATCTTCCGTTTGCCGCTTCCTCCCAAATAGAACTTTTGAAAAATAAGATATCGATTAATGTTCTCGATCTCTCGGTCAATCGATTTCTGGTTTCAACTTATTTCGCCATCCAATCCGATCAACTAGATGGGAAATCTTTGATCTGGGGAATCACTGGAACAAAACTTGACTTATCTCCGTCACTTATCTCCGGATTCATCATTTCGACTTGATCTAAAGAGAGATAAGTCTAGAACACTTGTTGTGAACTCACACAATGCTTTGTACGCACTAGATATCATACTTACTTTGATACATTGTTTAAACAAAAGATCCGTAAAGCCCTTAGTTGGTTTACAGTCTAGAATCTTAAAAATTAAGGTCTAACTTAATGCTCCATAGTTATTGCCGTACGTAGTTTCTTATTGCTTACAGAGTAATAAAATCCAAACCAAAGCAACCCCCAGAGGAACTCTATAGACAAAGACATCTTGAAAATAGTGCATCCAATAACGATTGCGTCGAAAAATTCTTCTTACACTTAACATCTGTTGGATATTTCAGATTCGACCAAAGGAATATGAAAATTGACACATCATGAGACCTTACCCAGAAATTATCAGAACAGAAATGGGGTCTATTCCCTCCCCCCACCTTAGTATATTTACGCTTAACTACACTTCCAGTTTACTTGAATGAGATATTGGTTGGTTTTATTTGAATGTGTTTGATAGGTTTCGGATGAATTGATGTTAAACAGCTAATAATTTGGAATGAAAACCACCATGTCAAGATGAATTCTGATGAAGGAATGTTGTATTTCTTAATAATCGACGATATCAATCTTTTCTCCGGCAAGCAGTTCTTTAAGATAAGCATTCAAACATTCTTCTTTGACACACACCCCGTTTCATGCGACACCATGGGGTTCCAATCCTGGCTATTTAGGAAGTCATGATTAAGGTTTATGCTCGTTAATTAGTACTGAAAGCAGGTTTAAGTTTACCTATTTGGGAAGTCGAATGAAGGTTATCTCATATACTTCTGATGGCATGCTTAGTCAGAGTCTCGAAATACTTTATAAGTAGACACTTCTCTCTTCATTTAGCTAGTCTCGATAGTTAAACAAGGAACGAGCTATTTCAAGAGGAGTAATCATTTTACAGTCCAAGAAGAAAGAATGTTAATTCATCTGGATTTCTCTCGAAACCTAGCCGAAGTCAACATTCGCCACACCAATTATACAAATACCGGTAAAGATACACACAACTTCTAAATGATATCATACCAGATCAAATCAGGCTATTGCCAAGAATTAGACCTCGATGGTTTGTCGAAATTTGATCACCCGTGGGAATCGTTTACGCACACACACAATATCTAAGAGATACACACCTGACCAAATTTGGCTATATCCCAACAATTAGGCCTGGAAGTTTTCTCTAGGGTTCTTCCGCTGTGGGGAACACACACTAAAAGCATAAGTGCCATGACTCGCAAAATGAGTAAGGAAGTACACACGTCCTTATTGGTTCATGCTACTTCAGAACCATCATTCCCAATCCTAGACGTATACTGGCTGTTTGCAGCGTCCCGCTAGTTGGTAAGTTCCTAAAGAGGGATCAAATGAAAACCACAAAGATCAAGCAGTCCCAATCTCGTCAATTCTGCCAAGATAGAAACCAAATGAGTTCCTATTTCTGTCGAAACCTTAAATTAACGAACTAACACTGAATTAGCATGAAGCAATACTAGATTTATCCATTCTCTCCTGACACCTGAAGCCGTTCCAAATAAGATAAAACACCCCCTCGAATGATTTTAGTTCCAACAAACCTTATTTATCTTCTACCATCATAATGCGACGATTAGGTTTATCGTCGAGAATAGATAGATATGTAGCCTCTTCCACGTCAAACAGAGCAGATATAAAATGCTGCAAAATCCACCAATGAAGGTTCCACCAAGAGTAGGATTGGATTTTCTTCCGTCAAAAAATCAAAACTCAACTCAACGTTAATTGGTATCAATGAAACAATCTCGGGTTATTCTTCTACTTGCTTTATTTGGGTACGCTCATTCAACCTTTCTTTCGTTATTTGGTCTTGGAAAGCCAGTGGTGGTTGCTTCAGGCCTGCTTTCACTCGGTGCGGAGCTAGATGTTGCTGCCGTATTCGAATTAGTCAATGGTGTTTTATCAATAGATGGGCTGGTTGTGGTTAACGCATTTGATAAATTTCTGTTACTGAAAGAGATTTCGGCTGGTGTTGTTGTTGATGCTTGGAATTTGAATGTTGGTGCTTCCGGTTCTTTGGAATTGTCACTTGGAGGTGGTCAACTCTATGTAAGTAAGGATGTTATCTTTGGTTTGGATAAAGGGAATTGTACGCCTTTGAAGTTAGAGGCACGAGAAGTACCCAATCCTGTTACAGTATTGGTTACTGTTACTGCTACAGAAGTCGAAACTTCTACACCGCCGCCAGTTACAATTACTATCACAGAGACAGCCACAAAGACTACTACCCAGTCTCCAATTATCGTGACTGCTACAGAGACTACTGCCCAGCCTCCTATTATAAAGACTGTTACAAAGACTTTATTGCAATAAACCTACTAATTTTTTACTACTTTATATTTGCAAGATCTTCTTTAAAACTTCTATTAGTAAGTATTCGACATTACTATGAGCATTATGCCGTTTTTAAACATAATTATGTAAATCTTATAGTGAATATTAAAGTTTTATTGTGGTGTACGATTCATACTAGGATGTTAAATAATGTTTTGGGTGTGGGAACTTTTTATGAGAACTGTACAAACTCTGCTTCCACCATTTATATTTTCTATATACATGAAACATTCCCCTTATATACTCTCCTAACATACTCTTAAGGTACTATCGACATCCTCAGTTTGAAATCTTTCCACCACATCCACATTCTCAATAGTATGTACCAATATCTGAGTATTATCTTCATTCAACTCAAATATAAACAATCCTGAAATAACTCTCTCCAACTTCTTCAGCTCCTTAGTCAATCCCATCAACGCCCCCGGTAATCTTCCCAATGCACCTGTCAAATATGACGATAACCCCGCCGCATGACTTTCTTTATGATTCTGGAATAACTTCATAGTATCCATTTTTGACCACCTATGAGCACCCAAATGCGCTTGTGAAGTTGAATGGAACTCTTCACTATCTTGTCCTCCGTCTTGGGCTAAGTGGGGACAACCTTCGGAACATGTTGACCAACGTACAAATATCTTCGTCGTATCTTCAAACATCGCCTGTGGATCCGGTCCATCATGGACTCGGATAGATTGGATATGTAGCTTGACTTTCGGACTAAGGATGACTGATGTCATAAATAGCTGAATCGTTTTACAAGTTGTATAATATGTGACGTGACCTTTTAGATTCGGGAGATAATGTTCATGAAATTGTGATGGACTTATTCGAAGGTGAATATTGGTCGATATGATTGATTTATCAAGTGATTTTTCGAGGATATTGGGAATTGACGACTTTAGGTCTTCGATTAAGGATCCTAGATTTGCTTTCTTTTCGAGGGATTTTCGTTTATGTTTATCATTGATTGGATCTTCATCGTTATTGTTGTTGGGTCGTTTAATTGAAGATGATTGCTTGAAACGGGAAAGTCTTGAAGATGTGAATTTATTTGATTTGGGAATTGTGTTGGGACCCGTACTGACGAGAATTGGTGATTTCATATGTCTATGATAATGTGGTAATCCTTGAGAGGGGATCTTGGCATTAGATTTAGATTGAATTGGTTTAATTGGGACCGATGGAATATAAACAACAGGGCTCTTGAGTAGCCTCTGTGAACATTCCCTACGTATCATAGACTTGTAATATTAGTATCCTCTACTACTTTGGGTGGGTGTCTAAGAGTATTTGTTAGAAGTGTAAATTCAGTAATTAATTTTGTAAGCAAATTAAAAATTACAGTGATTGGGGTTTTTTTTTTTTTTTTGACTTTGATTTTGATAGTTAACAGTTTTATACGAACATACAGACCAAGTTTAACTTGTAGACACATCCAAACGACCCGTTGTAGAGACAGCGATGTAATTTACTTCATCAATATAGAGATATCAAATTCAATTTCTTTCTAAGGTAACTATAAAAAGTAGAACGCCCCTTCTACTTAGATAAATAAACCCGTTCATGAAAATCTACACATTCTAAAAAGTCTCATACAACAATTCCCTCAACTTATATTCTTCATTAGCTTCATCGATATCATGCCAATTACCAACAACATCATCACCTCTAACAACACCAGGTAATGTTTTTCCTTGTCCATATCTTCTCCAAATTTTCTTTGCTTCTTCATCAGTACCTAAATCACGATAGGTGAAATCTATTCCATTTCCTTGTAAGATTGTAACCAATCTATTGGTTCTATTCACGATTTGCATACCACCAGCTAATGAGGTAAAAAGATATATTGGTTGGGCTAAAAGGTGCTTACGAATTTCTTCAGGTGAGATATCTAAATCATCTAAGGATTCATCGGGATCAACCTTGTTTTCTTCTTTGGTTTCTTCACTAAGTTTGGGAATCTCCTTATCTTCTTGAACGACTTCAGGTTCCTTATTTTGTTTAGTTTCTTCAATTTCTTGGGACTTTTCACTAGATTCTTTAACAGCTTCAGTTAATGGCGCATCTTCAGGCTGTTCAGCGCCAATACCTTCTTCTGATTTTTCAGTTTCTTCTTCAAGTTCCTTTGATTCAGCAACTTCATCCTCGACCGTTTCAACATCACCTGCTTCTGCCGATTTTCCGGTTTCCTCGTTAACCGAGTCAGCTTCAACAACGTCATCATCCTCGGCTTCCTTAGATTGCTCTTCCACAACTGTTATAGAATCTTCTGTTGGCTCAACTTGTCCAAGTTCTTCGGATGCAGTAACGGCTGATTCAACAGTATCAGACGAATCCTTTACCTCTACCTCATCATCAACATTATCTTTTTTTTCAGCTTCAACTTGTTCCGGAGCAGTTACGTACCCAGTTGTTTCAGCATCCTCATAATCATCGTCTTCAGTAGCTGGTCTCTGTTTTGTCTCTTTCTCTTCCTTGTTACCACCCTTTTCCAATCCTCCTGAAATTTCTACATCGTCTTTCAATTCAGCAACTGGCTTGGATTCCAAGTTCAAAGGTTCTTCTTTATTTTCAACCACACCCTCACCTTCTTCCTCTTCCTCCTCTTGAATATTTTCAATCTCATGTTCATTATCAATCTTCTTCCCCAGTAACATTTCTTCCAACATATCATCCAATTGATCAATATTACCATATGGATCATCACTTACCAAAGCACCACCAGTCACCAATGCATCGACATTGGCATCATTCTTTAAATCAAGCTCATTCATACCCGTAATCCCACCAGTAGGATTCGAAACCGGATGTCCTTCCCTTGTCAATGATCTTTCTCTTTCTCTTGCTCTTGAGCGAGAACGGGATATGTTACGTAAATAATTCGTGGCGGAGGCGGAACGAGCAGCATATAAGTTTTCACCTGGTGGAAGATTATTTCTAGGGTTGTCAACTTCAAAATTCACATAGTCTCCTGTGGTGACAAGGCTTGGGTCTCTAGTTATAGGGTGTTCATCATAATCACCAACACCGAATTTAGAAGTGGTTGGTGTTGCAGCTGGTGGTGCTCTTTGTGGGGAATATAATCCACGAGTGGAGGCAGCAGCGGCAGCTTCAGCTTGGAGAGCTTCTGCTCTAGCTACTGATTCTCTCATTGTTGGTCTAGAGTGTCTTGAACGTCTATCATCTTCTTCCTCTTGAACTGGTTCAGCTCCAGCATAATCCTGTACTGATTCTTCTTCAGTGGAACTTAATTGGGACACAGATGTGGCGCCAGAAGCAGCTTCCAAATCAGGAGGCAATTCATATTTGGAAGGTTCTTCACTATTGGTATTCTTGTATGAATCACCACGAGCTAAATGAGGTTTCAACTGTCTGCTTGAAGGTGAGGTCATAGATGTGGATCTTCTTCCAGCTGGCGGATTTGCTGATCTTGATCTTGATCTTTCCCTTTCTGTGTGCAAGTAAGGAGCATGCATGCTTGCTGCAACTAATCCGTCAACATTAGGTTTAGGAGTTTTTGAGGTGGCAGGGGTTGCAACTCCGCTCGCAGAACCCGATTTGCTAACGATACTTCCTGGTGTGGTAGAACCTCTATCTTTTGGCAAAGCATCATAGGAACGAGGTAATTTTTCGAGGTGGTATGATTGGACACTTTGAACTAATTCATCGTGATCTTTAATTTGATGTTCCAATTGATACTCAGATAAATTAGGATTCGAATACAATGCATCTGCATTGGAAGCGGTAGCTCCAGTAGACACTTCAACATTCCCGGTTTCAGAAACTGATGGATTAGATGTCTTTTCAGGTTGTGCAGCACCTTCAACTTCATTTGATGACCGATCCTCGGCACTGACATGAGCTTCTTCTTGTTCCTTTTCAATATCATTCTCTTCTTCCTTTGTCGCGGAAACTTCTTCCTTCAATGGACTACCTTGGTCATCTTGTTTTGTAAGAAATTTGGCTTCATCTTTAACAGTTCCATCCAGTTCTAAAAATCGATCGAAATCCTCTTCAGATCCAATCAAAGCACCTTCATTAATCAAATCATCTAAAGAGGCAGCAATGTTTGGATTTAACAATGAACGACTTGGACTTCTTTCTGCAACTGGTCTTTTCTTTTGAGTTTTTGATGATTGGTATTTTTCAGGATGAATATAATTATTGTGGATTGAATCATCGGCTGATCTTATTGAAGATCCAACTAAATGGGGAGAATCTTTTTGATCAACTTCTTCTAATCTTTCTTCAAAATCCATTTTTTTGTTTTGATTATATATAAAGCAATGGGTATTTAGGAAATGTATGTAATATTCACTAACTAACTAATTCAATTGAAACCAACCTGAATTGAATTGAAATTACTATGAATGAATTGTGTGTATGTGTGTGTTGTAAAATTGTGAAACAGTCGATTAATTAAATTGTTAGTGTATTTGTTTGTGTGTAGAAAGCAGAAGTAGTAGAGATAAATAAATTTAATTACGGGGGTGGAAAACAAAATTCTGAACTTTAAATTTAACCTTTATCAGAAACAGATTGATTGATTTATTGATTGATAAGAAAAATTTGATTAACTTGATGGCATGATTCTATAGAAGTTTACATCTATTTAGTATATAACCCTTTACTTAAGTTATATTCACTACTGTTAACAAGAGGAATCCTACTAGATATTGTACTTTTACGGCTGCTTCCAATCTATTGGGGCTGTCATATCCCTGAAAGTAACCTTTCAACAATAGCTCTCTCTTTATAAAAAAAGGCATTGGAGGTACCCCAACTATTCTGTAACATCACGGGCGTATTTGCCCTGAAATTACACGAACTCAGCCTACGACACCCCATCAATCGATTGGTGGACTAATGGATCAAGAGTTTTAGCCAAGCAATTGCACCTAAGCGGATTTATCGCAAAGAAACGTATTTCAAATACTTACTATTTGATTGTTGAATGAGATATATATTCAGTGAAAAGAAGGCGAGCTCGATATGACTATAGAGATTACTATGATTCAATAGATTACGTTTTCTAGATTGGTGATTGGTTACATTACCATTGTTCATGTGATAAGATAAGAATAAAAAATTATTTTATATGAAGATGAAGATAGAGTTTTCAGTTTAAAACTGGGGTTAAGTAACAAACTAATTGATGATTGTTCAATTGTAATTCGGTACATTATAAATATTACCCATTCGCTTCGGGTGAATGAAAACAGAATCGACAAAACTCTCGTTGTCATAATCATTCTTAATGATATTTTGCTACCTTCACTATATGAAATATTTCCATATTCTTTCCATTTAGGGTATATAAACCCCGGAGATCAAAGGAATCGAATAAATTGCAAACCTTGAAAAACTGTAATCAAACAGTATCGAGACTTTACTTGAAATATTCAAAATATTCACTTAAAGTCTCGGAAAACAAAATGACTCAAATGACTGACTGTCTGATGGCAAAATGTGGATTTACAAACAGAAGAATGGGAGCTAAAGCATAGACAACAAAATCATAATTAAAGACCGGGAATTTTCATTTCGGAACCGAAGTAGACCAGATTCGGTGGATTTTGGTTGCAATTCAAAAAATATTTCTGCTCAACAACCAGATAGAAGATCTTTACCAGTGTAAACGTCTATCCTTAATCCAGCGAGTGCATTTCTTTCTCCCATGCCGAATGTTAAGTGAACTCGTGGGGATACCAGCCCCACGGGTATTCTTTTAGAAATAGAATTCGGAAAGTAAGTCTTACTTCACAAACACAATTAATTCATGTCGGAACAAATTAAATGACCAGCATGATCTATATACTTCCATAGCCTCTTGTATTGTGTTTTGAATGATGATTGATGATCAAACCTCCTGGGTGATCGCTTCGGAAGGTATCTGTTAGGTTCCGCAATGTGTTTTGTTAATACCTGCATATAAATCGTTCTAGTACATTCGCCCGCCATTTTCTTTCTTTATACCAATAATTATTTTTCAATTTGTCATTTCTTTTTATTTTTTTGCCTTCCTGTTTTCCTGATTTACAAGGGAAAAATTTGTGAATATAAAACTCAATTTTTCACTGAAGATTTTGTTAAACCTTTACCTTTCATCACCACACACATTTAATACAAACACAATAAAAATGGCTAGACAAAGAAGATCAGCTCCAGCTCCAAGAACCCAAACTAGATCAGCTCACACTGCTGCTGCCCCAACTCACGCTGCCCCACCACCAGCTGCTGCCGCTCCACCACACTACCCACCAGCTCATGCTGCTCCAGTCCAACAAACCCAACAACCAGGTTTATTTGCCCAAATGGCTACCACTGCTGCCGGTGTAGCTGTTGGTTCTGCTGTTGGTCATACTATTGGTGCTGGTCTTACTGGTATGTTCGGTGGTTCTTCTTCTGAAGCTGCTCCAGTTCCACAACAGCAAGTTGCCCCAATCCAACAAACTCAACAATCACAAGAAGCAGCTAAGCACTGTGATGCCGATGCTAGAAGTTTCACTAGATGTTTGGAAGATAACGGCGGTAACATGCAAATCTGTGATTACTATTTACAACAATTAAAGGCTTGTCAAGAAGCTGCCAAGCAATACTAAACGAAGGATTGCTATCACAGAGGAAATTGTATATAGAATCCAGATATTTAACCCAATTATTTATAAAATAGACTTAATACAACATCATTAATAACGAACCATTATGATTGTGAGATTTTTCAAATTGTTTATTAACACACTTTCTATTTATGTTATATCAAAGTACTTGAATATAACAAGACGACGACGCATCTGTAGAGACCCAATCGTCTTAATGAGATTCCCCTTTGGCAATATCAGCACCACCAACAGTAACAACATCATCAACGTTAATTTCCGGATTTAATGAAGTTTGACTATACTTCAATCTTTCAGCTCTCTTATCTATGTTCGATGCATTATTCTTCTTCGCGGAGTTCAAATGAACATCAATAGGTTTACTTGCCTTATACTCCAATTCTTCCGCCTCATTAGCAACGTTAACACCGCCACGAAGAACATCTGCATCATTAGCTTCTACTTTAATACTTGAACCAGCTTCTAAATTGAATAATTCACGTTCAACACTAGCTAACTTTTCTTCAGCAATATCTTTCTTAACTGCATCAGACGTGACTGGTGGAACTTTGGCATGGGCCTTTGGAACAAAATCATATTTGAATTCCCATTCATTGATTGAATGTTGTGATGGTAATCTGAAAGAATCGATAGTGGAAGTGTCTCCCTTTGATAATAAGCGACTTCCGCAATAGAGTGTTCTATTGAAGGATTGTTTAACTAACAATGCTCTAGTAATTGATTGTCTAATCATCTTTTTGTATATAAAAGTAAAATGAATTGAGAGTGGAAGTGATAAAAGAAGAGAAAGAGTCTTCCTGTTAATGAGAGTGAAAGAGAGTCATCGTAAGTCAAATTGCTGATTAGTTTGATTAAATTTAAACAGTAGAATAATTTCCAGAATTTTTACTCTTTTAGGGAGAAACTGTAAAGTTAACCAAAACTTTAAACCTGTTAAAAATCGGGAAAACTGTTAAACGTGATTAAGAAATTTCAGTTAAAATGTAACATAGCAAATGAGAGGAAAATCAATTCTTGTTTTTGTTGGGGGCGGTAAATCAAACGTCCTCCACATTGCCCCCCACAATTTTTCTGTTGTAAATTTTTTGGGGAATGAATTTGCAATATGCCGTACACTAAACGTAAGTGACTCAATTACTTAGTACTTCCTGCATTTTCTAGAAATTGCAAAAAATTCACAATTCATCAAGCTACTCAACGTCGTCTTTTAAATCTTCAACTTACATACATTAACATATATAAATATTAGAGTCTATACATAATATCAAATCTAATGTTCTGTATGAACAAAAAAAGACATTCAAAATCAAGAAAAGGTTTCTAGTTAGTTTTTAATCTCTCAGATCAAATAACGCATTAAGCGCTTGACTAGGCGGACGGCGTCCACTAGAATTTCCACCCGCACTATTTCCACCGCGACTACTTCCACCATAACCAACAGTTCTATAATCATATTGTATACTCGATTGAGGAACAACATACTCTTCTTCATGAATATCACTAAATGGCGGAGTATCAGTACCACCTCTCCATAATCCTCTATCAGCTAGTGGTGATGATTGCATATTAGGATTACTATAAGCTCCTCTTGTATTTGACAAACCACCGAAAGAAGCATATGAGGAATTACTATGTGTACCTAATCCCACGGCTGATTTAGAATGTGGTAAATTACCTGCTCTTGCACCTCTCTTGCTAGAAAGTTCCAAGGTTGGACTTATAAACAATGATTGTTTACTCTTATGATCCATTTGTAATAAGGTATCACGATATGAACGCCCTTGGTTACTACTACCACTATATTCATACTGACTTCCAACTCCATTTCCTCCACCATATCCTGAAAAGAATGAGCGACTGTCACTACTAGAGTATTTAGTATCGGTAGTACTGTACCCACCAGCAAATGCTCCGACCATACCACCTCCACCAGTACCATCGCTGGGGGTTGGAGAATAATCTGACAACACATCAGCATTAAACGACTGATTGGGGTTCGTATATTGAACCACCCCTTTTTCGTTCCTAGCTTTCCTATTTGACATCCTTCCAACGACGAAATGATATCCCATAAACGCCAATAACAAAAATCCAATCAAACCACCTACTACGATAAATACAGTATTGGTAGGTAAGTTCAGCATATGGACATAGGGATTGTTCACTTTTTCCGAATCACTATCATCCATTTCTTTTCGCTGTGGTCCAGCGGGGATTTCGATTACATATGTCATGTACTGGTCATCAGAGTTGGATATGGTTGGCATGTCGGTGATTACTGGTCGGGTAGTACTTGTGGATGCATCAGGTAAGTCTTCGGCCGTGGTGGAGGTAGATCTGTTGGAGCTACTGCTGGTGGTTGAAGTAGATCTTGTTGAAGATGTAGATGATGTAGATGACGTAGAGGAGGCTGATGAAGTAGATGTTGTTGATGATGTGGTTGATGACGACGAGGAAGTTGAAGAAGTTGTTGATGAGGTCGAAGAAGTAGATGTGGTAGGTGGCGGTTCCTCATTATTGTTATCTTCATTGTCATTGTTGTTATTCTCCTCTGGTACATTGGTTGTTGTTTGTTGAGCTTGTGTTGTTGTAGTTCCTGGAGTGGAAGTTGTAGTTGTCGCAGCAGCTGTTGTTGGGGTAGTGGTAGTAGTTGGTGTAGCAGATGTAGTTGGTTCTGTATCAGATCTAGTTACTGTCACCACCACTGGTGCCGAGGTAGCGGTTGATGTGTTATTGTTATTGTCGTCTTCTTCATCTCCATCTGCTCTCTTTTTAAAGACGTCTGGAAATGATATTCTGTTTGCTAAGCTGACCAATTTGTTTACAAATGGAATTGGGCTTTCCCTATTCACACATATTCCATGAATGTTATTTCTTGGTGGAACCACCTCTGATACTGGTGAAGCCAACGAAATTGCTAATATAAATGTCAAAGACGCAAACTTCATTGTTTGTTCGGTTATATCTAAGCGAGCTAGAATAAGCGAGTGATATCTAGTAGTTCAACAATGAAGGATAATCCAACAATAATATAATCAAAGTACAAGTACCAGACAATGTAACACTGTTGATAGTTAAAAAGTTTTAAATAAAAACCATTCACTATTTACAATGGGTTAATTAAACTCCAAAAGAATGAAAACTTTGATTTATTTTTAGAATACTACTGAAATCAATTCCTGCTGTGTAACGCTAATGCTTGGCAGTACTTTTTCTTTTCCTTTCGATTGGCTGTGAAAGGGATTAAGTTTACTGGATTTTATGGTTTTAAAGGAGCTTTTGGCTCGATTGACAACAACCAGAAGCAATCAGCATTCGACATCTCAGCTTTGTAAATTGATCTTGATATTTTATCCTAATAGATTATAATACCATCTTCTAAATCATTTAATAGGAGGAACCTTCGTTTTAAAATTTATACACACATACAGCTAACTTTAAAATTTTTTCTTGCTTGTTTATTTGTTTGAAATTTTTCTTACATATTTCAACGTTTAGTTGCATTTGGCTGATAATTTCACCTTACTCTGAAACTTCCTATGAGATCTTCTTTCTTTGCTAACCTTTCTTTGAATGGCTCTTAATGGTTAAGACTCCTTCTTAAAGCTCTTGTACTTATAATAAGATTCGTGTTATAGTTAAATCTCATGATTGGACTGAATTGGTTATGAGAGTTGGTGGTGTTGCATTCCCTCAACTTGAGGTTGCAAAAAATTACGAAGGGATTCGAAAATATTAACACAAAAAAAAATGTAAATAGTAAATAAACAATGACAATACCAACAATACATTACGACACGAAACTACTTGAACTAAATTAGACGTGTATTGTGTTTTCACTAGCTGATAAGATAGACACGATTAAGAACTAATAAACTAATAATTACATATTTATAGCAAAACCACCAATCCCTGAAAAATGCAAACTTCCTTCGAATTTTTTTTTTATACAAACACCTCAAATCAGAATCTCCAGTTTTCATCAGCAGACTCAATCGCCCACTTAAACTTCTCTCTTAATGTCTTAGTAAACAACTTCTCTATAGGTACACCATACTTCTTGGAAAACATAACGGTCAATCTTGGATCAATATAGTTCATCTTGGAAGTACCTAACGACACTTCAGAATTATCTTCTTTATCCTTCAATTGTAATGAAGTGGTTGTATACCTGTTTTCAATTGTTTCTACTTGTTGTCTTAACTTTTCAACAGTAAGATTCTTATTAGTGACCACAGGTTTGCCTGTCTTTAACTCTTGTTTATATTCTTTTTCCAAATCATCAATCTTGGCCAATTTGTCCTTAATATCATCCTTGGTTAATAATGGCTTGCCTTCCACCATCAATTTTTCATTATCACGTTCCAATTTTTTAAATACTTGTTCTCGTTGTCTCTTTATGATGGTATGATGAATATGTTCTTCATCTTCTTTAACCAAATCATCCACTTCTTCAAAATATTTCTCATCCTTCTTTTTCAATTTAGGTTCAAGAACTAACATCATCTTCTTTAATCTAATCTTTTGCCATAATAATTCCTTCAATTTATCATTGATCTTTTGAACAGAATTTCCATGATTTTTAGAAACGGTACGCTGGTGATTACATAAAATAGCAACAGTTCTATTTGCAGCATTAAACTTCACAACCTTTTCAGCAACTGTACCTTCATTAGGAATTAAATCCAATTGATCTTGCATGGTTTTGGAAGCATTATAAGTACGGAAAACTTTTGCTGATAAACCTTTCATATATTTCTGTAAATGTTTGTTCAATAGCGAAGGATTAATTCTATCAAATAAATCATCTCCTGGTTGTTTGGGTGATTTTTTAAATATTTTAAGATTTTTAAATACTTGTTTATCAACTTCAACTTCTTGATAGAATCTAATAGAATCCTTTCCCAAGAAATCAAAGATAACTTTATTGGGTGGTTTTAATGTTATATGTTCGAAACGAAGGGAACAACAACCAACAGTATCGGCTTCATCATCACCTTTTTCTCCACCTGCTCTCAATGCAAAAACATCAATCAAATATGTAGCAGTAGCCATTTGTCTTTCTTGCATGATTTCTGACTTGAGCATCTTAGTATAATCTTTTCTAATTGCATCAATATGATTTCGCAAGTTTCTAGCAGTTTCGAATTTCTTAAAATCAGATTGCCCTTTCACTGATGAATTTGCTGCGAATCTAACATATTTAAATGAATCTGCAATATTTTCTTTCCACATAGCTAACCAGGTCACAGTATTATCATGTTTAACATCACCCCATGTATGCCCAGCTGGTGGTTCAGGGACCTTACAATCGTTACTTAAGTTAAGTGTGACATCCTCAGGATATACTCTTCTTTTCAATTTCCCAGTTTTTGGATGTGCACCACGACCACGGAATAATCCAGGAGGTTCAATTCTGAAGTTCCCCACAAGTTCCTTACGTCCATTAAGATAACAAGTTTTAAAAGGTTCTTCCAATTTTTCCTTCTCGAGTTTTATTGCCTTCTTTTCATCTCTTGTCATCGCCTTTTTCTCTTCTCGAAGCTTTTCAAAATGTGCATACATTTTTGAGAAATCCATCTTTGAAAACTCTTTAAACTCAACTCCTGCCCAATTGCATTCTTTTAACACTTGCTTGAAATCTTCAAAGAAATTCTTTTGAAATGTTGGGTTTTTAGCATGATCAGTCTCCACCATAGCCCCAAAAAAGCCCGCGACTTCTTCTGCAGCAGGAGGAAGAGAAACCGGTTTCCCATCATAATACAATTTGATATGAGAAGGTAAGGGTTCATATTCAGGAGGGAACATAACCCCATTATGATGCAACAGTTCCCATTTTTGTTCTCCATCTAAATCTTGTGCTTCCCACCATTTATATGTTTCTTCTGATTCTTCCTCGTTACCATTTTCTTTTTGTGAGCTGGGAGTCAGTTGTTCCTGTTCTTCTTTAATTTCGGTTTTCACTGTTGGTGATGCCTTGGGTTTCGCTTCTTTCTTTACGGTCTTCTTTGGGGTTGTAGGACTTGCTTTAGCTTTCTTTGGGGTAGCTGATGAGGTTTTTGTCTTTTTTGAAGTTCCATTTTCTTTCTTGACTTTTTTTGTTGGTGTAGCCTTAACAGATCCATTTGTAGACACCTTTTGTTTCTTTGCAGCAATTGGTACATCATCTTCGTAATCATTGTCATCATCCAGTACTACTTTCTTATGCTTCTTTCTAGAAATTTTATGTAATGGTAAATCATCATCATCATCAGCTTCGCTTTCATCATTGATTGAACTTGGCGAAGTAGAAGTGGAATCACTAGTACTTGAGTTAATTAAAGGATTTTTCCTTTTTGGAATTTTAGAAAGTACTACATCATCGTCATCTGAAGAATAATTCATTGTGGTAGCAGGGTATTGCAATATTGGATAATTAGATTGGGGAACAATAGTATGCAGTAGCAGTTGATTTATAGATGAATAAGATCTTAGTTGATAGGAATTGAATGGTACTTTAAATCTACCAATTCTCAGTATAATTGGGAAAATAGCTTTAGGAAATATGATGAAAATTTATATAAAAAAGGTTAAAAGTGATAATAGTGAGTAGTAGTTAAGTTAGAGTTAGCTTTTATAATGTGAGAAGATCTTTAGGTTAATAAAAAAAATTGAAAACGAAAATAAAAGAAAAAAGTTAAAAAAACAAAACAAAAAATTTTGGTGATGAACTTTCATTTTTAAATTTTAAAAAAAAAAGAAAAATAAAAAAGACGTGAAATTTTAAAGTAACTTTGAGATTTTTTGCCTCAAACAAAAAAGAGTAAATTAAATTAAAAACTAAAGACACAGATTTAACTTAAGAAACGGGTAAAAAACTTAAACTTTAAGAAGACGGGGCTGACACATTACCAAATTTAAAAATAATCATTAATACTAGACACGATGGGTTGGTTAATACTTTAAACCCAAAAGCTACTTCAGGTTAATAACCATACTACATCTATTTATAAATCAAGCATTTTGAATGTGTCTTCACTCTAAGATCTTTTAATGATTTCAACGGAACATTTCATTCCTCAAATATATGTTGTTCGTGTAGCGCGTAACAATCGCACGACCACTAACGGAAGAACAACGAAAATTGATATTATGCAACTCACATACCGTTCAATACCACTTTAGATTGTAGTGCGTCGATATGTATAAATTCATCTTGCCGAAATAATCTCAATAGTGTATAGCTTTCACCCCTTGTTATATTTTCAGTTTTAGAAAACAATTATTCGTAATTTGAACAAATTTGGAAGGGTTCCCAAAAAAGGGTTGGTTAGGGCTATGAGCCCTTCCATTGTTTATGAAATTTCCACCCCCTCCCCCTTTCCCCCGTCAAATAAAACTAAGTTTATAATCTTCACCAAAAAAAGAGCACTATTATTCTACGGGGTTTAAGCAATAGAGTGTTAATTTGAATGGGTTATGGCATTTGATCTGCTCTTTGCGTTCACGAAATGGATTGGTTGCAAAAAAAAATTCTGTGCAACCTGTTTTATTGTTGATATGCCAATACCTAATGGAATCTGTTGAATTTACTTCATGCCCTTAATCTCAAACAACTGTACAAAGATATTTTTGGTATAATGATCTATATTATTGTTTATTCACTATGTTATGGATGTAAATGATCTTATTGTTTTGTGAAGGATCAGACGAATTATATTTCTTCTTCATTAAAAGCGAAAAAAGACTACAAACCTACCATATTCCTAATACATTTTATATTACTACGTGACACAAACTGGTAAACCTACCTAGTACTTGTCATTCTTTTTTGAATATAAGTGATTACAGCGCGAGTGGTCACCTTCTGGTCTTCTTCTCAATAGAATCAAGTATTGTGGATGAACGCTTTTACACTACTAATAGTATTGATAGATGTTCACATGACGTGCTAGTGCGAGGTGTTCCAAGAATCTGTACCATTTAGGGATTTGGCCCGAATAGTTTTATGCTTGCATGGTTACGATTCGATCAACAAATTCAGCAGCACATACGTGTCTCAATGACACATATATAGCACCGCTGGAAATATAATTTTGTTTAACTAACATTTCTTTGTATTCGTAACCATTGTATATGACTGTGGTTATAGATGTCTTATCATTGCAGAATAGTCTAATTTATACCTGTAAAATAAACCCGAATACGTAAAATGAAGAAATATGAGGGATTCAGGTTGTATGAAAGCAAACCCAACAGACTTATCTGAACGCTTTCTTCATAGAGTAGCCATTTTTCGCAGATCAAAGGTCTAGTAGCTAGTCGCCTAACTCAAGATCGGTACAATTTAGCAAACACTGGAACCGAGGGAGTACATAGTTATGATACCATGATCACCATCTCTGATAGATCTTATCAGATACAGGAAAGGATGTCAAGAATTGATGAACATATAAATTGCTTGTAGTTGCCTTTGAGTTCATTATTCGGCAAGCGTCGGCATTAGACTTTTCTTAAATCTGATATTTCTTGCTACTGAGATATGATTCATTATTGACTCATCACCAGAAACTTTGTTAAAAAGATCAAGACATCATCTAAACATTTTACGTCATAGATAACGTATCTCCTAAGAAAAGGTCGGAAAAAGGTCAAGTTTTCTTGGAATTTCGAATCAAACTATAGATAAGATACGCTTTCATGATTCAAATGTGATGATCTGATCTTGAACTATTGATAGATAAGATAATTTGTTTCTCCCGATACTTGCAATCGCTTGTTGAGTAGTCTTGGAAGGAGTAGTCTTTAAAGAAGATAACATATTTTAGAAGCTTTGTACAAATACACGATAAAAGTAAAAGAACCACAGAGTCAATATAGTTTTGAATTTTAGTGCAATTATTGATCTGAGAACATGACATAATTCTCACTTTCCGATCTATGTATCTGTAAGCCATCTTCTTTCTACAATGGGGACATTCGATCTATTATCAAGAAAATCAAGGGTGCTTGGAAAGATCTCATAACAGAAATCCTCACCGACGAAAGCACCACTTGAACCTTCGCGCTAAGAAAAGAACAGTCCAAGAATTTTTTTACATGTATGAATCGAGTAATTTACTCCGACGAGAGATCAAATCAGGGGTTCTGGGCAGAGGGATAAATTTTAATTCTTGTTCCAATTTGCAACATAAACATCTTTCCAAATGGAGAAATGGCGAATTTCCCCCTTGCTAACCCTTGTTCCCAGTGATTATTTTATCTCATTGTTCTAACCTCAGCTAACTCTGCAAGATTAGGCGACTTTGATTGTTTTCACTTAAATCTCTATTTTAGCCAAAATAAGATTGAGATCGTCAAAAACAAAATGCGACACCGAAACTGGAAGAGTTCTCTTTCGTATTGCTTAGTTCGGAAGGTGCGTCTAAATTCCATTTAGTAACAGAAGATCTTCAGCAAATTCCTTGTGACATCAGCCAATTCGCTTCAACCTTTTTACCAAATTGGACGGAAAAGAAATTTAATAATTTTGTTTTCTCTCATGCAAGATCCTGTTTCTATTATCAAGAATTTATCCTGACAATTGCAAAGATATCAACAACAAAGAAGGATTAGAGATATCCGTCGCAATAACAAGATCAACCTAAACCAGTAATTCAGATCGAGTATGTCTGCCAAATATGGCACCTTCGAACGAACTTTACACTCAAAGCCCAATTCAATAATTAACAATTTCCCACATACGTATAAACGGGATAAAACCGCGCACGGCATTTTTTCTATTCTCAAAATTGAAAATTTTTTCGCGATGAGATGCCGTTAGAGCATTATTATTGTACCATTCCACTTGAAAACACCGTGCAGTCTCCAAGAAGGGCCCTTGGCCCTTTCCTATTAGTTTACACCATGACAGCTAACAGCAAGCAAACACGAACAAGATCAAAATTAGTATTGGAATGCGTTTTATCTTATCTAGAGCCTAAAAATATGGGGTAAGCTCAGGAGGGGAGGTCTTGGGAGGGTGGGGGATTGTTCAATGATGTTAAGCGAACTCTATATTGAAATGGGACAAGAAAGGGGAGAACCATAAACAATATGAAGTCATTTTCAATCAATTATTTTTTAAAATTAATCTCATTTGCCAACTTGATTTGCGAGTCTTTTGATTTGGTAGGCATCAATGGAATTGCACCTAAACTCTGATTTGCATAAGCAGCAGTATGTATTGACGATCGTAACTCACGAAACATGATTAGATCTTGAATCAAAGAACTTCTATTCCAATGTACTTGAATGCGATATCATGCTAAATGTCAAATCATTTGACAAACAGGTTTCACACGATTGGAACTTCGGAATTTCTTTTTTATCAAAATTGCAATTTTGTGTAGAAAGGACAAGAAATTTTTTTTTTTTGCATTGCCATTATTAAATTAAATTAAAGATAATGAATATATGCGAAAGAGGGTTTTTTAATTTTATCAAAAGATAAAGTCATTCACCTTGCATTGTTCACTAAATTGTAAGGGAATCAACATATGATACAAAAAAGAAATGGATATTTCAGTCATAATTTACGAAGGTCATTTATTATTATAAATATTCCAGTGATTTTCCAGAATGTTTTAGTTTGTAGTAGTTTCACTTCTACCTCTTCTATACATATAATCATATCTCTCCCTATCACACATTAATTAATATGACTGAGGACTTTGAAAAGTTCGCAACAAGTTCGAACGAGACTCATCACAGAGAAACCCATCATGCTGCCAGCCCTCAAAAAGAAAAAGAACAACAATACGTAGATTCCCTCGAACTAGAACAAGAATCTGAAGCATTATCTTCTGATGAAGAAGTGAAAAGAAACTTAAAACCAAGACACATATCCATGATTGCCCTTGGTGGTACTATTGGTACCGGGCTTTTTATATCCACTGGTGGTGTCATTGGCGCAGCTGGTCCTGTATCTTCCTTATTATCCTTCTTATTTATGACTACCTTAGCATTCTCAGTTACCCAATCCTTAGGGGAAATGGCAACTTTAATTCCAATTTCCGGTTCCTTTGTCCAATTTGTCACTAGATGGTGTTCCCATCCCTTAGGTGCCGCCAATGGTTGGAACTATTGGTTCTCATGGGCAATTACCTTCGCCTTAGAATTATCTATCGTTGGTCAAGTTATTCAATATTGGACCGATGCTGTTCCTTTAGCTGCCTGGATCTCCATCTTTTTAGTCATCTTAACTGGGTTCAACTTATTCCCAGTTAAGTACTATGGTGAAGTTGAATTCTGGGTTGCTTCTATCAAAGTTATCGCAGTTGCTGGTTGGATTATCTATGCCTTCATCATGGTCTGTGGTGCTGGTGTAACCGGTCCAGTTGGTTTCAGATATTGGAGAAACCCAGGTCCTTGGGGTCCAGGAATCTTAGTTGAAGATAACCTTCATACTGCTCAATTCTTAGGTTGGTTATCCTCATTAATCAGTGCTGCATTCACTTTCCAAGGTACTGAGTTAGTTGGTATCTCTGCTGGTGAAAGTGCTAACCCAAGAAAGGCTGTTCCAGCTGCCATTAGAAAGGTTTTATACAGAATCCTTATCTTCTACGTTTTATGTATCTTCTTCCTTGGTTTATTAGTTCCTTATGATGATCCAAAGTTGACTGATGGTGGATATACTTCTACTTCCCCATTTATCATTGCCATGCAAAACTCTGGTACTAAAGTCTTACCAGACATCTTCAACGCTGTCATCCTTGCCACTATCATCTCCGCTGGTAACTCCAATGTATACTGTGGTTCCCGTATTCTTTATGGTCTTGCCCAATCAGGTGTTGCTCCAAAGTTCTTCACTAAAGTCAACCGTGGAGGTGTTCCATATGTTGCTGTTCTTTTCACTGCCGCCTTCGGTGCCTTAGGTTACTTGGCAGTTTCTGAACAAGGTAATAATGCATTCAACTGGTTGTTAAACATCACTGCGACTGCTGGTCTTATTGCTTGGGGATGGATTTCATACACTCACATTAGATTCATGAACATTCTTAAATCTAGAAATATTTCCAGAGATTCATTACCTTTCAAAGCTTTCTGGATGCCTTACAATGCTTATTACTCAGCTGTCGCTATCCTCATTTTGGTTTTCATTCAAGGTTTCTCAGTATTCTGGGACTTTAATGCAACTGGTTTCTTTACAGCTTATATTTCCGTCATCCTTTTTGTTGTTACTTGGATCTTTTTCCACTTCTTATTCAACGGATTTGGAAAGAAGGCTTGGTCTCCAGAAAGTTTCTTGATTCCTTTAGATGAATGTGATATTGATACTGGTGCTAGAGATATCGACGATTTGGAATTTGAAGAAGTCCCACCAAAGAACCTTTGGGAGAAATTCTGGAATGCCGTGGCATAATTTTAGAGGATTTTATCCAATTTTCTTCCTTCCTGTCTTTGTAATATAGTACTTTAATATTTCAGTTCCTAGTTTTCATGCTCTTTTATTTATATTTTAATTTAATTTGATATAACATTTAAATTGTTAATGGTAAATTAAATGAAATAGTAAATGCAGATTCATCAAGTTGATGATTGGATGACGGAATTTCTTGTGTCTTGGGAAAATCCATTGATCACGGTTTTATGTAATTCTATACGCTAGAAGTACAGATGAATTGAAGTCTTAAACCATTGAACTTCCGCTAGTCCTCTAAATACGAGAATATTACGGAAATTACCCCTAGGACAAGAATTTAATTTGTGTTTTGCCAAGGCACATTTGAAGAAAAAGTAACCTCGTAATAGTAGCTCGACCCCTCGGGGATATTTTCCCACCAAGAATACCCCAACCCAGTCCCCAAAATGTGAATATACATTTACTTGAGATTATATTTGGGTGTTTGATGTAAGAACGATATCTAGTCGATTTAAAGTTTGTTGCTAGGTGGGAAGTAGATTTGATTGAAAGTGATGTCAAAATCTACTCTGTTTCATGTAAACATTATTATTCCGAAAGAAGTTGCAACAGGAAATATTTCGGGAGAAACATTTCAAGATAACTAGAGGGTATAAAATGATACCAAGCGCTCATAGACTATGGCATTTGTTGACGTTTTCCTCATTATCATCCATAGTTCACGTTCATTATCGAGTTCTGTTGTAGTTGTTATATTTGTTCTTTGGCGGTCAAACATCTCCGCAGTTTAAGTTCTTTTGAGCCCTTAAATTAAGGTTTACCCATCAACCTAAAACTCAAATATAGAGTTTTATCAATACTGAAAGTGATTCTTTTGAGTCTCTCACATTGACAGTATCTTCTATAATTTTCTTACATTATCCTTGGATGAGGGGACAGCAACTGCATGTGCAGTTACTATACCATTGCCAATTCTCATTTTCTAAGCAGGACATAAATGGGACAACTTTATGCACAACCAAGCAAGTCGATGATAGGGCCAAGAAATCAAGTTCAGGCCGCGAAATTACCATTAAACTTTGTTTTAATGCATAGGATGGACATAGACTCCCAAATTGGTTGATACTATAAATGTAATCTTTTTGGCATTAAAAAGTTTCTCCTGAAGCAACTCCTTTGTATATTAATTTTTGGTCTAAATCTTTATATAATAAAATGAGTTCAAACCAAAATCCAAGTTCTGTACTGGATATTGAAGCAACAGGGCAGTCAAAGGAAAAGCCTTCTGAATATGTTTTACCAGACAACATTCTGGAAACTGGTGAACAACAGGTTGTAAGAAAACTTAAAGCCAGACATGTTTCCATGATCGCCCTTGGGGGAACGATTGGAACAGGTCTTTTTGTTTCATCCGGGACTCTTATTGCCAGGTCAGGTCCTGCTAATGCGTTGATTTCATTCTTGTTTGTTGGTAGTATAGTCTTATCCCTAACTTACTCCTTGGGTGAAATGGCAACTTTGGTTCCCGTTTCCGGTTCATTCCTTCAGTTCGTTGCAAGATGGTGCTCTCCTGCATTGGGAGCTGCTAATGGTTGGACATATTGGTTCTCCTGGGCAATTACTTTTGCATTAGAATTATCTATTGTCGGTAAAATTGTCCAATATTGGACCTACGCAGTTCCATTATGGGCATGGATTACAATGGCTTATGCAGCTTTGGTTACGTTGAATCTCTTTCCAGTTAAATATTATGGAGAAGTTGAATTTTGGATGGCTGCAATTAAGGTGTTTGCGTTGCTTCTCTTTATAGTTTATGGGTTTATTATTGTTTGTGGTGCTGGACAAACCGGTCCCATAGGGTTTAGATATTGGAGAAACCCAGGTGCTTTTGGACCTGGTATTTTAGTCGACAACATAAACACAGCTAGATTCTTAGGCTGGCTCTCCTCGTTGGTCAATGCTGTATTTACTTTCCAAGGTACAGAGTTGGTTGGTATTGCTGCAGGTGAAGCTTCAAACCCAAGAAAATCAGTCCCAGCGGCTATTAAGAAAGTCTTATTGAGAATCTTGATATTTTTTGTTGGATCTATTCTTATTCTTGGTATGTTGGTTCCTTACAATGAACCAAGATTGATTGGTGACGATGTTGAAATCACCAGAACCTCTCCATTTATCGTTGCTATGAACAATGCTGGTACTAAAGTTTTACCAGATATTTTCAATGCAATTATTGTTACTACAATTATCTCTGCTGGTAATTCTAATTTATACAGTGGTTCCAGAATCCTATATGGATTGGCTGAATCTGGTGTTGCACCTAAAATTTTCCGTCGTACTACAAAGAAGGGAGTTCCATATATAGCAGTTATCTTTACTGCTCTTTTTGGTGCTTTAGGATATTTAGCACTTGATGCCAGAGGAAATGAAGCTTTTGATTGGTTATTAAATATTTCGGCCACATCTGGTCTTGTTAGTTGGATGATGATTTCGGTCACTCACATTAGGTTCATGAAGATATTAGAAAGCCGAGGTATAAGTAGAGATTCATTACCTTTCAAAGTTCCATTCATGCCATATGGTGCGTACTATTCAGCAATTGCAATCTTTATCGTCCTTTTTGTACAAGGTTTCGAAGTTTTCTTTGCTTTCACTGCTGAAAGTTTCTTAATTTCCTACATTTCGTTGATCTTTTTTGTGGTTGCTTACATTATCTTTTATGTGTTTTTCTACGTTTACGAGGGAAAGAAATCATTCTTTCTTACATACGATGAATGTGATATTGATAGCGGTGCAAGAGAGATTGATGAAATGGTATTTGACGAACCGCCACCAAAGAACCTTTGGGAGAAGTTTTGGGCATGGGTTGCTTAAAAACTTCAATCCAACACCCGGCCTACGTTTATTGTTTATTTTCGTATATAGTCGACGTTGTACCTTTAGGGTAGTATAGTACTACGTTACTTCTACTATATATTGTTTGCTAAACTAGATTAATTAAACATCTGTTAAATGAATTGAATTTATATTTTGTGGGAACTGAATATTTTATAGAACAGTTGCATGTAAGCGAAAGGGGACTATTGTTCGCTTAAGCACATGTAAAACACGACAATTTTTTTGCCATCGTGAACCATCATGGTATTGTGAATACGATTTCATTACATGTCCCTTTGAAAGTACCCCTTTGCAACTCAAAAAGAAAACAATATCAATAGGCGGGTTGAAGTTCTAACATTTTGCAGCAGGCGAACAACGAAAGTAAAGAAATTGCACTATAGAGCTTAATTAAACCTTAAATTTTTGGTATTACAAAGTTTAAGAAGTTGTCGGCACATCAAAGCTTCGGGACCCTTCATTTCTCAGCAAATGACTACTTACCATATCTTACGAAGAAATTAGCCTAATCGTAACTCTAAAACACAATAAATTAACTTATACAAAGAAAAATATCCCAAGGTATCTAAATAAAAAAAAACCAAAATCCGAATTTTACAAAGGCAAGCAGCGAGTTAACGACTTTCTTAATTATATAAGACGAAGCTTCCTCTGCCTGAAGTGACGCCTACAGTACAACCGTCGGCACCACCGTTATAAACACCATTTTCGTAGACACAACTTCCACTCACACTTGAATCTCCATCAGCAACAATCTTAACGTTGAAATTTAATGGTTCGTAGTTATTTGGGTTTGGAATCAAAGATAAGTAAGCAATACCAGCATCATAACCAGCACCAAAGTTGATTGGAGCCCAATTACCAACAGTAGTTCCTGGAACACTCCAAGCACAACCAGTTTGCCAATCAACTCCAGCATTGTTAACGTAATATTGAGCAGAAGTTAAACCACCTTGCCATCTGTAGTAGGTTTGTTGGTCAACGACAGTAATTGGGGAAGTTTGACCACCACCAACAACAGTTGGGATGACCATGTTTTCGGTACCTGGATAATCGGTTCTACAGATAGCAACAGTGTCACCTAATTGATTGTCAACAATAGCTTTGTCAACCCCCCATTCACACAAGTAATTAGATCTGCTGTTACTCTTGTATAACTTACCACCTTTACAGAGTAAACCACCGACAGAGACACCATTAGCTGGTTGAGCATCTGGCCATTGGGTCTTGGACATACCACTTTGACAAGCGTAAGAGCAGTAAGCACCTTCAGTACATTTACCACCAGTAGAAGTGTCAGTGTGGTAAATACCAGACCAACCACCGAAACCTAAGTGATCTAAAGAGATAACACCTTGGCCAACTGGGAAATCACCACATGAGTATACTCCGTCTGGGAATTCTTGAGATGGGTTTTGGTAAAGGGATAAATCACCTTGAATACCATTATCAACACCCTGTGGTGGAGTAGCCGGTTCAGAAGAAGCTGCTGGAGCAGCTGATTCCGAAGATGATGGAGCGGGAGCTTCTTGCTGAGAACTAGATTGTTGTTCTGGGGCGGAAGATTCTGCTGCTGAAGAATGTTGGACAACTTTTTCAACATGGGTAGCAGCAGGAACAGGATTTAAGGTATTACCTTGGCCATCGACAGTGACGGTAACGTACTCGTAGTCGTAGACAACAGCTCTCTTGTGTCTGTGATGTGGATGAAAGGACGTTGAGGCACAGTCGGCACGCTTTTCGTTTTGGACAACTGCTGGAGCAGCTAACGAGACAGTAGCAAAGGCTAGTATAGTAGCTAAGGTAAACTTCATTTTTGTTCAATTAACACTAAGTAAGTAAAGGAATGACTAAAGGTTAGGTAGTTAAGTTAAACTTATGAACAAGAAGAGAAAGAAAAGAAGGTTAGAATAAAACTGAAAAGAAAACGATTCATAAATGTTTATAAAAACGTATCCCACTCCAATGACCTGGCTAACCCCTAGTTGGGCCATTGCACACGAAAGCTTGAATCAATTAATTTTTTCTTTATTAACAACCAAGACAGAAAATGATGCAAAATTCGTGCCAGGAATGTAAGAAAATAAAATTTCGTGGCTTTTATTTTTATTTTTTTATTTTTTAGCGTAATAGTCAATTAACAACTCAATTTAGGTTTAATTCTCTTTTTTTAACTATTCAACCGGAATTGAAAAAAAGCACGCGAATATTTTTTTGTGAGATTTTGCACTCTGTCTAAAACAAATATGTAAACAAATGTACCCCCTTTTCCATCTCTTCAAATTGTACGACTCGTATTCTCGCAAACAAAGAAATACCGTAAATATAAATTTATTGCATAAAATGTAGTATACAGGTCGGAATTGGACAGCTTGGTGCTTGTTCAGTATCTGGAAAATTACCCAGCCGAGATTTGACGAAATTGTTGGTTACACAAGCGTACAATCATTCCTAAATCGTACAATACATAACGCTGTATAAAGGAAACTTCATACCCTATAGCATTTGTGATGTTTTTTCCCCCAAGGCTTCGATCCGACAAGGTACACATACCAGGTCTAGACAAAATCCGTAATTCTTCTATAGATTGCCTGTTCTTACACGATCTTACTGACTTGTACAAAAATGTCCTCAGCCCACTATAACTTGAAATAAATTTCTTGCAAGCAAATTTCGCTATGAGGAATTTTACAATGAACTCACAAAAAGAATTTCATCTTGTATCTATAAGAGTATGTAGAGTTCTCCTTTGATCTTTCATTAAGGTGCTGGAAATTGCAATGAAAAAAGACTTGCCAGCCGAAAAGTTTTTAGTTCCGAGGGCATTCCAAGCAAAACGAGCATGCAAAACTTCCCGATTTGGATCACAAAAAATATAATATTTTTTTATGCGTACTGATTCGTTATTTATTTTTTAGTTTCGTACTAAAAGAACTTAAGATATGTATCAATTCCGTTTCAGTTAGTTAATCGAAATGAACGTGACTTTTGTCAGTGCAACTTCTTGATACTTCATTGTCTCGCGTATTCTACCCCATACTTACATTTAACAGCTTATAGGATGTGTGAAATACATTAAAGAAGATTGTTTGCTCCTATTCCACAAGATAGGCTCGAAAACAATATGGTCAAGCTTCGTTGATGAACTGTATTAATGACATCATAATTACAGCATTTTCATATTCACTAAATCACCCTATATCTGATGAGCCGCCTTTCATATTAGAATTTTTTCGTAAGGTTTGTATGAAGGTTTAGAATCAATCTATCCTATTTGGGATAGTTCTTGCCGAAAGAAGAAATGATAATTTCTTGGTTCACAGAGGCCAAGACTTGATTCTTTGATTCAAACGTTACAAAAGTTTCTTCAGTTTTGCGAGATTATTAAGCAGCACGTTTTCATAAATCAGCCCAATACCACTTTGCAACATATTAACCTGCTCACAAGACATTGGTCCGATTGCATTTCTTGAGGCATCATGAGGCTGTTTGAAATTTGACGAAGATAAGATCTTGGTTACTATCCAAAATGCAATAACTGGGCTAAATTTTTCGTAAAAAACAGAAGTATATTGTGTACACATCATGCATATTATGTAAAGTATGTAAAGTGCTGTCAATATGAAGAAGTCCCAAGGAACAAATCGAATTAGAAAGGATTATGTCCTTCAACTAACATTACCATTCTAACATTTTTCAGAAGGTAAACGATCTAAGCATTGCTTACTTTTACTCGGATGATGACGAAGTTTATGTTATCAGTTATTGTTCGTTCTTCTTGTGGTTTGTAACCTCGCCGTTTGGTTTATGAGTTAGTACAAAAATATTGATGTCAAAATCTAGTGAACCACCAATCGGACTTCCCTAGTTACTCAGTTGCATTGTGAATTATTCCCTGCCAATGCAAGCAACCATCAGTACAACCAGATACGTATAAACCATTTTTGAAGGGTCGCCCCCTTATTTTTGTAGAACTTAATGGTTAGCCCTTAATATGGAAGAGATATGGTTCCACCGGAGTTAAAGGAAATATACGAAATCCTTATCGCAATATTTTTTACGTCTTAGAGCAAGGATAGGTTGGGGAATGTTGGCAACGGTACAAGTCCTAATTATAAAATAGATTTTCTGCACCCACCTGTCTAATTATCCCTTACGATATCCCGCGCAGTGAAAATCTGAAAGACACTGAGCCGTTTATAATGCCAATGGAGTTGTCCGAGATGTATTTCACATTTATATATTTTCATGGCTTTCTTCGTTTACGGGTGGTGACTATGATATTACTCCAAGTCCTTGGTATATCAAGAAGGTAGAGGACGACATTTTAATATTTATGCTAATTGTTAATTCCGTTTCATTTGAGATGTCTTCACATGTTGCTTAACTCTAATTCATCCACAGGCAATGAAACAGGGTGGACCTATATTTTTTACTTGAATGAAAATTTTTCTTTTTTTAAATAAATGCAAAAGAAGCATTGTAAGGATCTAACATGAAGCTGCGTCGAGGTATTTGCATAAATGAGCAGAAATTGTTGGGTTTTATTATTTGAGAAGTTGTATCGATGATTCGATCCCCGCAGTCTTGGTTCACACCCTCTACGCCATGGCGTATTGTGGAGATTCGAATTTGAATTCAAGTACAGGGCCTAATTTTAAGTACAAAGGAGTTGCAGAATCTCACATAGGTAAAACTTTACTTGCTTGGCACATCTAATGGAACGAAACCACGCCTTGCAGATAAGTTTAGTTAAAATTATAATGCCATAGTAAAGTTAATATGCCGAAGATCAAATATGCCAATGTTGACGCAATCGAAAATTTGGAAAGAATGAAAAACGAACGGACCAAAAGTCCATTCTCTACATTGAAAGAATTAACTTCCTCTTTTGATGGCTAGTTTAGAAATTACCAACTAGTTTAATGTCCCAAACAGAACTTGGTGGAGTGGCTTGTTTTTGTTTTATTAATGTATTAATTTTTGGATGGCATGCACTTACCTAACGAATCGATTAATAACCAGAGGACGTAAGACAAGAAAATTTGGACTTTTGGAAAGTTCATACATGCCAAAATCAAGGAGGTTGGAGGTGTAAAAAAATGTGTAGAAAAAAATGGTAGGACATGGTCTAGCTTGCTCAGACTAACCATCCTGTTGAAAGGAGCTGCTTGTGTGAGCAACGAAGTCGGTTTCTGCAAAAATGAATCTCAGGTAGTAGCTTGCGAATGTAATGAGAAATATACTAGATCATTTTCAAACAAATACAAACATCATACGGCTGACACGATAAAGTTTAATTGATTTGTAGCTTAATATGAAACGATTTTTAAGGGATATTGGCATCATGCAATCAACTTACTACCAGCTTCAAAAAAGTATACAGTAAGGAATAGTTAAGCGAAGAGACATATGTTCAACCTGTAAACCTTCGCATTGCAAGAAGCTCGTCTTCACACGAAAACGAGATGATGAACTATTGAGACTACAAGGGGCAATCCTACAATAATATCCAGTCCAGTGATCCCGTTGACCTATCGGAGTTTTTCAAGTTACATGTCTGATGGATAGTATAATGAACATTGGAACATACAAGAGTGAACATCTCCATGGTGACATCCCACGAACAACAACCTTAGGCCCATATTGCAACATTCTGAAACAAAAAAAATGCATTTTTCCAAATAGAAGTCTTAGTCTTTTTTTACATATGCCTTGTGCGTGCTCAGTACGTATCGCTGGACTACCTTTACACCAAAGATATACTACTCGAGAGAAGCTGTCTTTTGAACGAACTTGATATTCATATGTGAAAGGCTCTTGCTTTAATTTTAGTTGCCATTCTTTCATATTGGAACGTAATTATTTTGATCTCCCGTGATAGTAAGACACTAGGTCGTGGGATCGTTCACCTAAGTAACTGTTTTTCGGACCAGGTTTGTGAACGGTGGAAAACGACAAAAATAATGCAACCTCCACTCATTTTTACCGATAAAAAATATCATTTTGGATTTGTGCATCCAAAGGATTTGGGGCAAGCGTATCGCAGTTACCAGGGTTAGGAATATCAGAAAATGGTGTCCTTTAGAATCCTATTATCTCAAAAACAAAGTCAAGCTCTTCGCATGCTTTTATCACTATTGCAAAGCGATCATCCCACCATGAACTTTTCAACAAGCCTAGATCGATAGAACAATAGGAAGTCGTATAAGTACTTCTAGAAAATAGAACAATCCAATTTATTGACGTAAGATTTATTTTTTTGTTCGAGCCGAATATTTTCCGTACGCGTTTCATCTTATTTTCAAGACCCAAACTCGATACGAGAGAATCATCTGATTTCCGTATCCCTTTAAAGGCTCCCCATGTATGGTCTAAACTAAGGCGGAACGAATCATTTCACACTTTTGTTGTCTTGAAAACTAAAAGGAGAACCAAAGATAGAATTTATTGTTTGCGCATTATAATTTTTTGGGTTTCTGTTGGTCATTTAGATTTTAAAGCCGTGCGTTTTTTTTGTTCAAATTGGAAACTTAATTAGAACGTTCTGTGTCATATAGGTTATAAAGCCGTTTGTTTTCATTGTTCAAAATTAATTAAGAGCATTTGCACTTTCGTCAACATGTTTATTTTGGAAAGTCTTACACCCCGAAAATAATAATAGTGAGATCTCGAAAGAGGGGTAATGAGCTTTGTAGAACAAACCGTTCAGATCATGTTTGTTACACTCCCGTCTTCCTCAAAAGATGGTGCCGCATTGCATTGATGTCTGTGCGAGGGATGCCTTATTTTCCTAGAATAACGATGAAACTTCAATTATAGACTACAAGCTACATTCATTATTCTCTATATCGGGCAACATGCTGCTCGAATCATCTGGTCGGCGGTAAAAACCAGAATAGGCTTGAAGAACGTTGCATGAAGCACCGGGCCAATGTAACAGGGATCAATAAAAAACTAAATAATTAGAGGGGCAACAATTAACGAAAATGAAAATAAACATCCGACGTTCTTGGGACAGTATCGAAAGGTATTCATGTTCCAGCAAGGGGATTAAGGGTGATCATACAATTAACCTAATGTCATCCGTGAACGGGATTCTGAGATATTTTCCGATAAAATATCTTCTTTTTCTAAAATGTGACCTAGGGTCGATTTCCATCTAGAACTCTATATGCAAATCATTTTCGCTTTTTCCGTAGTCATACCATCAAATTGTATCTAAAATATGCTTCATATATGAAGCCGAATACTCATTGCCAACCTGGGAGAATCAGATCTTCCTTCTGCGACTTCATATGGGTCTTAATTCATAGCAGGCCATACTATAACACATCGCTAATCGTCCAATGCGGAAAAAAACGGATCCAACCCCTCTTGTACATACGGAAGACTTTGCCGTTGGTTTAATCTCTGGAATTTCTGTTATTTCCGAAACAATAAACAAAATTATCAAATAGCAAAAAGATCGAGATATGAATCGTGGTGTCATCAAAAAATATTTTATTATATCTGTACAATAAAATTTGTTGCCCGTGACTGCAACTTCTTCCAAAATAATATTGATTCTTGGCCATTTCCGTAGTAATTCGATTTATTTTTTGAATTGGCTATAAACTTGCCATATCCTTGATTGGCGCAATAAAGTTTCCTAAAAGGCACTCAATTGTTTATTAAAGCTATCTAAGTTGTATGCAAAACCTACAATGGTTGTTTGCAGCCACCAGTTACCCCATGGAAAGTTGTGGCTAATAAGCTTTTGCTAAAACTATATTATTGGGAAAAGAAAATATAAAAGAAACATCGATCTAAACTTTGCATAAAAAATAAAGTATGAGGCGAAAAAAATATTTTCGAAATTTAATGCTGTTCTTATTTTGCAATATTTTTATTATAATAGTTTGTAGGTGATTGAATAAAAGCCACTTTTGGAATGTGCTCACAAATATTAATCATTAACGGTCTTGTTGGTCGTCTACCCCACTATTAAATATTTTTTTAATCGAGAATCTCATGAAAGCAGACAACGGCAAGAAATATAAATAGATTGACACTCCTCATGGTTCCATGCGAGATCGACGCCTATCTGAAACAATACCAACACTCCACATCACATTCATCTGCGGCTAATCTTACCCGATTTCTCTCGAGATATTTTTTGCAACCATTCGTTCATACCCCTTAAAAGATTAGTAAAGTGTAACCATCCCATATTAGTAATTTATAAGTAGCATTAATGAACATAGTTTTCAAAAAACTAAGAGGGTCAAGTTAGTAGTTTACCTTCTTCAGAAACACTCACTTTTTAAATGGAACTAGTTACGCAATCTGAAAGCACTCAACTTAAACTTGGTTCAAAAACGATGAACAATAGCAATAACAACTTTGATCCGTTTCAACAGCATAGATATCAACAACCATCGTTAAGTAATACACCAACGCCCCAATATCCAATACAACAAAAGCTGCAACATCAACAAGAAGTTGGTCAAATAAGGGATTTAATAGATAACGAATCCAGACAGTTGACTTCTAAAGCGTATTCATTCCAAGACAACTCAAAAGTGCTTGGCTCCACAAACATACAATCAACTTGCATACCACCAATTCATGGTCAACCGCAAAGCTATCCTCAAGTTCAATATGAGCAATATACGACATACTCTAATAGAGACAGTTATCCAAAACGTCCATATATGTATCAAAACGGATACCAAGTATCGCAAGACGTACCTGCACAAATAAATATAGGGTCAACTATGGAGTCGGCTATACCGCCCCAGAACTCCTGGCCAATAAAAATGAACAATACGCAGACTGCCCAATTTCCTATAGAATACAACCGCTACCCCGATCTTACTACTATGGTAAACTCAAACGCAAATATTGCTGTCCCATTAGTAGAAGCGCAATTTGTAGATCATAAAGTATGCACTCTTTGCGGAAAAAAAATTACTCGGGATATGTCTAGACACATGAGAACGCATCAACTTGAATCTAGGTTCAAATGTGTATTTCCTAGAAGTCAGTGTATTCACAAGCTGGGTAGGTTTAATCGACCTTATGACTTTAAGAAACATCTTTTGAATAGACATTTTCAGTTTGATAACCAAGCGGTAAAGAAATTTCATAATTTAAGTGATAAATTAGACCATTGGGGGACCTGTCCTTGTGGGTTTGTTGCTATAGGTAGAGATTGGTTGGATTTTCATATCTTAACTGAAGAAAGCACAAATCGTTGTCCATGTGTAGATCTGTCTAAATCGTCATCCACTCCGCAATAGCTGCTGTACCATATTCTCATTAAATCAATTTCTTGTAATAAATCAATATATAGCTATTTACCTTATTTCTGTTTGTATTATTAATTAATTATGTTTGGTAAAAGTGTTTTGTAAGATAAAATTTCTCATTGTTCAACTTTTCGCAGTCATATTCTGGTAGTGTTACCTACCCTGTTGCTTTACAGTCGGGAATAAAGGTAGAGCTTTATGGGATTGGGGGAGTTGTTACTGCATACATATCTGGACGTGATACAAGCATAGGTTAATTGTGTACTTCTTAGTTTTACTCTTTATTTATTGCAACCAATCGATACTTTACCTGTTAAAGAGGTATTGCCTCTGATTGTTATCTTATGAATTGAGAATAAACTTTAGTTCTTTCAAACAGGCTCATTCAATAAATATTTTTGATAATGGAACCGCGACCGACCCCACAAAAAATAAATAATTGCCGCTAGAATGACATTTCGGTTGAATTATGCATTTTTATTATTATGCAGAAAGACCATTGAATCGAAAAGAAACCATTGGTTAACACTGAGCTGATAGTAGATTTAACGAAAGTGGATATGATTTTGACCCAACCTGGGATTGAGTTCTACCATAGAATACATTCAGACATCTTAGATATTGTAGTAACTACTATAACGGCAAATAATTTTCAAAAGTATAGCAAGACCCACGATCAGTATGGTCTTAGAGGCAAATGCTCGTGTTAGTTTGTTTATGAAAGGTACATGGTTGGAATTACAGTTTACAGTGCCATTACAAAGGCGGGTGGTCATCTGCTTGATATTGACGCCTTACGGAAAAGGCAATAAATCTTGAATTGGTGGTATCTATCTTATAACTGCAGCAAGCACGCATAACTCTTGCAATATCAATACGAAAAAGACTAGAACGTTATGCAATGTGCCAGGCATAAGAGAAGCATCATTGCACTTGCAGATAGGCGGGACTTAGAAAAGGCTCGTGCACCTAATCCTGGATGCTAGCTTCATTTAATCACTTTCTGTTGGGATCTCGGGGAAATGCACCGACAATGAGGTGATTCTACCAAATTTCTAAATCTAAGCAACCCTCGTAAATGCGATGTTGATGAAATCACTCCCAAAAAGAAACAACACGCGAACTTCTTCTTTTTTCTATTTTTTAATTTTTCTGCTGTCAATTTAATTAGTTTACTTTTGCTGTCAACCAAAAATCTACTTCACAACATGTACATTGTTGATGTTGCAAAGCCAAAACCCACGCTTACGAAGGTACAAAATCAGAGTTCTTAGATGGGTATAAAATCAAAATCGCATAGGTAGAGTTTGTGCATAAGCGAGAACCAACGATTTCTTAACTATAGGAGTTGGTATTTCTCCAAAGAGCAGCAAAATGTTGCAAAATATCTTGATGTGTAGAACGAACATTCGAATTTACACTAGATTCCATATTATAAATGGAACAGACCTTGTGCCGCAAAGCTTAGGGGCTATATTTAGAAATCCGTTGTTTTGTACCTCCAAGTTTGTACGGAATGTTAATTATAAATAGAATAATTGCTGATCCCGGACAATCCTCAATCAACTAGAAGAATTTGGGATAATAGTTTGAATTCCTTCAATAGATTTTGAATTGTTTGCTTGTAGCTTTTCGTGCAGGTCCGGTGAAGGAGACAGCAGAATAACAATTCTTGACAATTCAGTCACCTACCTTTTAGAAAATTACTCCTCATAACCAAGGTTAGCCAAGATGCAACTTGGTTAATAATTATTAGGTCACAGATCCAGAAATAGTTTCGTTTCATCTTTTTACCCTTCCTACCTGAAATCAATAGTAGAAGAAATTCCTGAATTAAGGAGAAGTTTAACAATAGAAGAAAAAAAAGGTTAAGAAAAAGAATATAATTTTACCTTTTTTATTTATACAACAAAAAAAGATAAGAAATAATGGAAATAGGTTAACACACAGAAACAGAACAAAAAGAATAGTTACAACACGAAAAAGGAACAACCACAACCACAACACGCTATTCTCAATCAAACAATTAAGTTGTTAAGAATACAAAGAGTATAAATTAAGGGATTAAAGTTAAGGTTCAACTAGTCAGTAACATTTAAGGTGTGTGGAAGAAGACGAAAAAAACAAAATTTATTTTCACACTAAAAGTTTAGTTCCTCCCCCTCTTGCCCTGCCACAAGTCAATCCTTACAACTTTGATTTTATACTGTATTATACTAGATAAAATATACCACATACATTAAATTATCATGGCACAGAGTAGTAGCCGGAGTGAATCAAACCCTTCCGAATATTCTGGAACAGCGGAGTCGTCAGCTTATCAAATAGATACGTTATTTAATCATTCCGAGAGTTCATCAATCCCGAAAGAACGTATCACATTAGTTAGTATTCAAGATCAAAGAAGAAACATTTCAGGATATATGCCGCAGTTTAATGATAGGAGCCTTGACCCATCTCATGCTGGAAATGAGAAAGACGATGAATACGAGTACTTTTCAAATAAGTTCTCATCTTCAGTTCCTTCATCGAGAATAGACAACTATTACAATGATAATCTTATGCATCAACAATTCAATCAATTATTACAGCAGCAACAGGAGCAGCAAGGATCTAATATACTGCATCCGGTAAAACAAGGGTATGCTTTCGGGCATCCGTCACAGGGATCGGATGTGTACAATAGTGGACCACAATTCTTATCAGAACCTGATCAAGTTTATTCATACAAGGAAAACTCTCAATATCATCAACTACAGCCACCTCATATGCCAGCATCGAACATGCAATCATATTCACAAAAGTCTCCACAACTTTGTACTGAAACTGGATCTCCCCAATTTGCATCATTTCCGCAGTCCAAGTCTCCACAACTTGCTTCATTTCCTCACGCAAAGTCTCCTCAACTTTCTTCGTTTCCTCAAAGACCGCCTTCTATACGACAGCAATCGCTCCCCGTATACACGACCAAATTGGTTCAATCCAAGATCAAGGAAGACGTCTCCGAAGATGTAAATAATATTGGATTCACCACGCAACCAACCTATTATAGCAATAGTCCTCAGCCTGGGCAGTTCAAATCCCCCAAGATCATACAAACATCCTATAGCCAGTCACCTAATTCACAGCATCAAGTAGTCCATCTGGTACTAGCGCATCAACCACAACCTCCCCAACAGCTAAAGGAAAATACTGGCATTTTATCGAAGAGTCCGAAGTTTGATGAAACAATACTAAGGGATTTCAAACCCAAAGCCAAAAGGGGTAGGCCCAAAAAGAATAGAAATCCGGGATTTCATCTTAAATTGGATGGTATCAATAAGAAACCAATTACTGGACAAAGGATTATAAGTTCGGCCCATTCGGATTCAGGTGCTGATTATTGGTGTAGAACACCAGGTGGGAACAGGGTTCCTTCTTCTCTTACATTCACGCCAGTACATAACTCTGTTAGAGATGATACTGATCCACATAGAAGTATGAAGTTTTCTGATAATAATCTAGAATTCACTAATGATAATTTAGGAATCGGCGTACCATCATTTGATATTACTCCTTCGATGGAGCCACCTAGCCTGGTTGGATATTTTGAAATGCCTAATGTTCAGCAACCAAGTTTGAATGTTGGAAGCTTTTTTTCACCAGGTATTGATGCAAATAAAAGTGGGGTGGATAATTTCAATCAAACTTTTGAAGAGTATTTGAAACAAACTGATTTAACGCAAGCACCAACATTTGATGATAATAGTAGTGCACATTATAGTGATAGACCAGACCCGGCAGTAGGTGCTTTTACAGATTTCCCATTCCAAGTCCCTTCCCAACCCCCACCACAGCAAATGTCACAACATTCGTTGGTCCAACATCAACAAATGGTTCCACCCCCGCCATTACCAGTATCACACCCTCAACTTCAACCACAAAATTCTCACAGCGACTTGCTGCTGCTGGCTCCAACAATTAATTTCGTTGAACCAGTGGGATTAGATGCATTTGAATCATTAAGTGAAACAACGCCCACTGACACTTTCTTATCACCTCCAGAAGACATATTTGTGAAAAAGAGAAGTTATGAACACAAGCATTTGTCACCAGAAAGTATCGAGCAACTACAACAACCCACATCATTGGGTGGATCGGAGGAAAATTCTGAGAGCGAGAGTGAGAGATATCGTCCTTCAATCCCTAGAAGTAAATCGGATCAAACAGTCAGTACGGTTGAGGGAACCAGCTCTGAACTATCTCCAAATGCTTCAAAATCTTCAAAAAAGAGAGTTTCTAGAGGAGCAGTATGTTCCATTTGTGATAAATTCATTAGTCGTGATTTGACTCGTCACATGAGGATTCATAACGAAATTGGAAGATTTCAATGCATATATCCAAAGTATATGTGTAATCATAGGACTCAATATTTCAACCGTCCTTACGATTATAAGAAACATCTATTACATCTGCATTTCAAGTTTGATGATCCAAAGGGGAAAGCTGCTCATACTTTGACTGACAAATTACCATTATATGGTACTTGTATTGCATGTGGAGCAAGATATACTGCCGCAGAATGGTTAGATTACCATGTTTTGGTGAATGAGAAGAGCCAAAGATGTGTATTTATTGAGAATAAGGATCCCCAAACCTTAGTTTGATTGGATCCAAAATGGGGTTGATAAGGTTAGAGTTTGTAGAATTATACTTAATTTTATAGTGTCTTTATAACAAATGGTTATTTGGTTGCTTACAAAGTTTCTTACCTCTGACTAATGTAGAACCTTTCTATACCTAAACCCTTTGATTTCTAGGCAATATTCTGCATGTTAAGGTGATGAGTGTGAGCGATATAAGCTTTCGCCTAAGCAAACTCAAGTTGAATAAAAAAAGTCTATTTCCGAGATCTCGGGTTACTCTTTCCTAAACAGGAAATCGGTAATTTGCGCAACTCAAATCGTTACTATTAGTTACACTGAATCATCGCCTTACACTATAATTGAGCATATTTCTTTGATTGTTTGTGTAGAACACCGTACGCGAGTTGACTAAAAACAGTATTAAACAATTTGCTCAATTATCCTCACTTCCATGATATATAAAGAGCTCCCTCTTTCATCATTCTAAATTTAATCTTTCCCATCTACAAACATCTCTTCACTACAAAACCAAAAAAAAAGTATTTGTTCACAAACATGAGTTTAGATATACCTGCATCCACATTCTACCAAATCAAACGTCATCATATGGAATCAGCTACCACTAGTACAGGCATGATGATGGCCATGTCTACAGATAGCCACGACCATAGTGGTATGCACATGAATATGACAGCCACACCTTCCACTGCGAGTCACGATCACGGAAGTATGGATATGGATATGGAAGGAATGCACATGTGGTTCACCACCAACTACAAGGACTATCCAGTAGTGTTTAGGGGTTTGGCTGCTGGAAATGCTGGGGAAGCATTTGGGATCTTTTTGTTATTATTTGTTGTTGCTATAATTACCAGATTGATTGTGTTTGGAAGAGTATATCTTGAAGAAGTTGTGTGGAACACTGATACCACTGGAACTGTACAAATTGTTGATGGTACCGGACTTGGTGTTGCTCGTTCCGTTGATCATGGTCCTGTTCAATCATGTGATAAAGATAGTGGAAGTGAGGAAGATACTGCTGTTGCAAATAAATCAATTTCCACCGTTTCTACATTATTCAGAGAATTTATTAAATTGATTCTTTATGTTATACCTGATATTTTAAGTTATTCTTTGATGCTTGCTGTTATGACTTTCACATTAACATATTTCTTTGCTGTTGCAATTGGAAGTGGTGTTGGTAATTATATCACCAACAGATTGATAGAGAAAATGAAATTATCCAAACCACACAGTTCCTGTTGTTAAACGTGCTTTCTCAATATTTATAAAAGTTGTATATAGATATCCGAATCTAAAAGTTAATACACAAATTTAATGATCCTTATTGCATAATTTCATCAATCTTTTTGGTTAGATCGGCGAATTTTCCTTTATTAAAGGAGGTTCCATTCCCATCAGCCAATTTCTCACTATAGATCATTCTAACCATATTCTTATAAGCCGCTTTACTATAATTCTGTTCAGTAGATTTTACTTTATTAACAAACATAAACTCATTCAAAGTAAACATCTCAAAATATTTCGAAGCCTTGGTAAAATCAATCATTTCCGGGTTCTTGGCCAAACTTCTTAACATTTGTTGCAAAGTGAAAATATTCAACAATATCCTCTTTATACCATTATTATTAATCTTCTTCACATTTGACGAGCCTTGGATTATTAAATCATTCAAGAAACTAGAAAGTCCAACAAATATACTCTCGCTTTCCATCTCACTCAATGCCTTGGATAATTTGTTATCAACTGCAAATACTTCTTGATTAAATAAACCTATGTAGTGATCGGCATCCCCGGGTTCAGATACCGGCATCCAATCAACTAATTTGAACGAATTAGAAACATAATATATCGCCTTACATCTCAAATCATATCTCAATGCCAACAAAGTGTTGTCCCTAATCTTTCCAAAGGTTCTAACAACTTCATCAAACTGTTTCCCTCTTTCCTGGCTTAAAGCCAAAAAGACATTATGTTGAATAAGATCAGTACTATTGGCCGAGAAATTTATCGAAGGTCTTCCATTCTCCAAAAACGACCAATTGTACCTCAATTTCTCAACCGTATTAGACGAATCCATCAAACTATGAGTAGATTCCTTTCTGATATGGGGTAACCATGATGTGATCCATGAGGTGGTTAATAATAAATGAACGACTTGTGAATATGCATCTTGCTCTAATAAATCGTCTTTACTTATAGGATAGACTTGTTGATTACTATCAAACAACATGACTTGTGATTCAGATTTTATTAATTCTGGTAGCTTTTCCGTGTTACCCGACGCATTGGCATGTAAGATATCACCGGTGACATTTGCCAAGACGGGTATTTTCATCCATTTACTAATTTGTGAAACTGGACGAGTAATTTGATCTCCAGTTAAGGCAGTTTGTGGATTTCCTTCCCCTGCAGATAATAAGTCAACATATAAGTTATCATATTCCTTGGCGAAATTTTCCAACGTTCGAAGACTCAAATCACAATAATCTTCACGATAACTCAATGAAGTATTCAACATCAAGCATAATTCCATAAATAATTTCTTAAAATTGAATGCATTTTCATAAATGACAAGATTTGTATTTGAAGAATCCCCAGCCAGGTTGCTTTTCACATTGGCAATCACGGCCACATTGGTGCTGAAATCTTGCTCAAGAGAAATTAAATCTAATTTCAATCCTGATGAATGAACCAATTTATCGGAAGTATAGGTTCCTCCAACTTGATCCCCAAATGACATTTCTATAGCCTCACGCAAGTGGGATAAGAAAGTTAACTTCATGAAATCATCAAAAAATTGGAATGCTGCTTGGATTCGAGGAAGATGACCTTCTTTCTGATGTTGTTCGGTATGAAAATCAAGGAAAACTCTTTGAGAACCTTCAATGAAAATCAAAAAGAATTCCAAGATGATTCTCATATTGAATAGATTCTTGGGCACCAACACTTCAATAGTGGCATTAAATGATTCACTTTGAATATATGGAGAATTTGAATCAAGAATTGCATTCTTACCTTGTTCATCGGAGAGCTTAAAACCGGGGAAAATATCAGCTAATATTCCTGTTAAATCAGCATCTGTTTTTGAAGACTGGAATGAAACATTTTCAAATTTGAATAAATTATTAGTTTTCTTCATGGCATTGTAGATCTTACTTTGATCTTTGATCCTGGTTGCTTCGTTTAAGGTTTCAGATTTAAATGCGGCATCATCATGTATATAATTCAACATTAATGATTTCAATTCCTTTTTGATTGTATTCCAAATACTTACTAGGTGATTATATTCAACATCCACACTTTTGCCATATCCTGATTTTGACACTGCTCTGGTTGTTGCCAAATTCTGTCCGGCTTCGATTAGTTTAACAATATCAAATACTGCTTTATGTCTTTGGAACACAGCTAAACATTTTATAAAAATGGATCCAAATAAATCTTGCAATATCATCACAGCAGAATCATTGAAGATCGTATGTCCCATAGCTTCAAATAATGTTTGATGCTCTATATGACTTGTAGGTGGCACTTTTGTTAATTTCGATAACGATAAGGCATTTCGCATTTTGATTTCTTCGGTAGTTCTATTTATCAAACCATGAAGCTCCAGCTGATTAGCATCCAAGAGGATTTCGGTGACTTGATGTAATCTACTTAACTTGGATGCTGTAGTTAATAACATATAGATATAATGGAATGATTCTGTACTTGGATTCAGTTTTGATTCAATCAAGACCTTATAATCCATCATGCCTTCATTTGAAACCATATGTGAATGCAATTCCGGTAATTGAGTTTCTAAGAAATTTTCAATTGGATGGGACATAAAGTCAACAATTTCAGTTATATCCAAATTAGCTGAATTATAAACGTATTGCTCTAAATTTCTCAGATTTATCAATGAAGAAAACGAACTTAGTTGTGGTGTTTTTGAATGAAGTAAATTTGTCCACGAGAATATAGTTGCTGTTGGGTCATCATCATTAGATCTTGTATTTTTCAAATAGATTTCATTTTGTAATTCATCAATAATCATATCAAATAGTTTATTTGATTGTAACTCGAGATAACTTTGTATACCATGCATGGCAGGTAATGACCAAAGATTATATTTTTCAGCTAATTTATATCCATCGGAAATGACATCATAAACTTCATGAATCTTTTTATCAATAACCAATTGTTCGATTTTATCGGGTATACTATTTAATTCATCTATAGCATCCAAAATATCAATCATCCCGGCATATCTTATTGAAGTCAGATTCAAATCATTTAATAAATCTGATCTATCATGAATTTCTTTATTGGAAGATTCTAAAAAGTCCTTAATTGATGCAGAATCTTCTTGAGACGCTTTTAGTGTTGATAATAGCATATGATAAGTACCAATACTATTATTAAACAATTCATGATGTTCATTTACAACATGACGTAAGGCCAGTTCAGTTTTGGATTTCAATTGATGGAAATCATCCAATCTATGGGCTAAACCAACCGATGAGTCATCCAATAAGGAAATAGCTGTGTCTATAGGATTTGAATGTTCGTCTAAGATTTGAGGCCAATCGTATCTAATTGCTTGATAAACATCTTTCAATTCTGATATTGATTCATCCATTGATCGTTTAGCTTGCCTATTGGAAGTGGGAGGCATACTAAAGGATAGCCTTCTAGCAGCAGCCGACGTCATAGTGTCTATATTATAGTATTGTTGATTGGATTGGGTGGTATTTAAAAGGTTAGAGCAATTTGGCAGTGGTCTGTCTCTCTCTAAAGTTGCCGTGTCAAAATTAACCTTAAGTGGTGGTAAAAAGTAAAACTTGGAAATTACGCATAACGAAAAGGAAGAGACTTTTTTTTTGGACCAAAAAGAAAACGACATCATTTATTGACGACATTATTCCGTCCGTAATATTTTTTTTTTCTTTCCGCCCGAATTTGTTTTCGTGTGATTTTCATGAAAGGACCAATGAACCATCAGAAGTGGGTATATTTATCACAGAACAAGCAAGATGGTCCCAATAGAAGTGATAGATCTATCAGATGAAGATACCGATCATACTACTACACGTCCAACACCACTACCACAATCACAACCGTTCAACTCACAAGAAGTAATAGAAATGTACGTTACTTTCTCACCCACCTTCTCCAACATTAGACGCGTCATTTTACTAACAATTTAAACTACAGTGACTCGGGATCCGAAGATGAAGCTCCAATTATACCAATACGACCTTCTCCTCATGCTGGCTCATCCCAAGCCTCCAAGTCATATCGCCCAATAGGAACATTCATGCCAGTTGCCTCACCTATACAGGAACCGCGACTGTCAAATCATGATTCAATTATTGATTCTTCATTTTCATTCATAAACGCCACTCCTACTACTATGGCGAAGAAATTGAACCATACGACAAATGCTACAACTTCCACGACAGCAGATGGATTTAGTTCTTCTCCAGCCATAAGGAGACATCAGAATGAGAGTATAGTGAGTAACGGAAATAGTCTGACCATTATGAGTTCTCCCGGAGGAGGATTTATCAGACCTCCAGTAAATGGGAATAGTCTAAATATTATGAGTTCCCCTGTCGCAGGATTAAGCACATTTGCCACACCGCAAATTGCACCTATCATACATGGAAGGATACCTATCCCTTCAGATCCTATCCCTGAGATATTGACAGACCCTTCACAGCCTTTAACGAAAGAGAACGTCCCTCCAATGCCAAATTTTGTTCATTGGCTATCTAGTGACGAGGAGGATACCGACAGTGATGATATCGTATGTACAAGGATCTCTAGTTCTCAACCTATCCCACCTTCAATGAAGCCTGCCCTGCAGCAACAAAACACTACAACCAACAATATTCTTACTGATATCTTGTCTTCACCTAGTCCGAGTATTGCAAAACGATCAAAAACAATGGATGATAGTCTACTAGTATCTCCGAAGAAAGCGAAAACCACAACAGCGTCGACCACCGCTAAAGCCAAGAGATCAAAGACTGAGAACGCATTAGCTCAATATCCCAAAATCGACGGATTTGAATACACCCAAAAAGATTTGAACGAAGCAAACAGAGTCACACGTAAAAAGGAGGAACTCTTAGCGGAAATGGAACTTCACATTGCCACCACTATTAAACCAGAATTTGACACCCACGTTGAAGATTTCCAGGTGAAGATATACCCCCAAAATTGTGGTGATATCCCCCTAATGATCTGGAAACGAAGTGTGAAATCACAATATGATAAAGAATTAGACTTATTCATTCCTTGTCGTCCCACTAAAATAACAGAAAAGACATTCGTACTCTATTATCCCGCCGATAAGTTCTTCAACCACCTCAAGAACAACCAACTCTCGCGCGACATCAAAGCCGCCCACACCCACAATCTTGCCATTAACACCGGCGATCACCATCCAGTAATAGTGGTTGAAGGATATGACCAACTCTTGAACAAAATAAAAGCCTACGAACAACGACAATACAAAAAACAAGTCCTCGGCGGCTTAAACGTCACCGAACAACGCAGAAACCAAAAGAAAGACCAAGCAATCAGTGAGTTCCCCCTGAGTAAAGAGATCGAAACTATGATCAACAAATCACAGATCGAACTTGGGTGTAATATATTTTTAGTCCGTACTAGATTAGAGATTATCCAGTGGTTGAATTCATTTACGCATTCGATTGGGTCGGGGTTATATGATAAATTCGAGAGAAATCGGGGAATGGGTAATTTGGGTAGTGTCAAGAGTGGGAGTGATTCGAAGTCGACATTTATTTTGTCAATGCAACAGTTTCATAGAATGAATGAGGCGAAGTCTGATATGTTGTATGTATCGTATCAGAGCATGAAGCAGTTGTATGCAAGTATCAAGAGTAGGGGCACTTTGGGGAAGGACTCCTTCGGGAGAAATATTGTTCCTCCGTTAGTCGATAGTGCAATGGTTAAGTTCTTCAATTCTGATGACCCAGATGAGGTAGTAAATGAATGAAAGTGAAATGTGTGAAATGAGATTTGTTATTTATTAAAAGGTGTTAAATTAGTATTATACATGTAATATACAAGAAGATTTGTATTACGCGATTGCCTTTTTGGCATCGGTCATATTATCTTCATTCAATTGTCCGGCTAAATGGTCCACTCTATTGATTGCATTAGCAATATTTGTTTTATCTTCTGAAGTAAATTGATAATTATAACGTTGTAAATCAGCAATTATTGAAAGTGATTTATCAATTATATTAGTATTTGATTCCTCGTTGTGTAAGATTGAACATACTAATTCAACCAAATTTTGCAGTTGTAATAATTCTTGATTGAATTCATTGCTTAAGATTGCTGAGATTAATGAAAGTACTCTAACCAATACTTTATTATCATTTGAAGTTAAATTGGAAGTTACAACTTCCCAACCATTCAATTGTTCAAATTTAATATAACCAGGTTTAAAATTTCTTAATAATGAAGCAATTGCAAATATAGCTTTTAATTGAACCGATTTATTACCATACGAATTCCCGATCTTTATTAATTGATCCAATCCATCATCATGATTAATAAAAGCTTCTTGGGAGTTTGGATTATTTTGAACAGCAATTCCAACAATACTACAAGCCAATAATTTCAATTCGTCATCCACGCCTGGCTCTTGTAACAATTTAATGATACTTGGCCATAATTTTAAATTTTCAATATTATTAGCATTATCCAAATTTTCAATTAACATTTCGAAATTTTCAAGTGCAATTTGTTTATTCTCTAAAGTTGCTTCTGGATGTTCTACAACTGCAATAGCTTGTTTCATTAATGTTGGTTCATCAGGTCCAGTTCCAAATAATTTACTTAAAGCCTCAGGGTCTGGTTGACCTATTCTTTCCATAGCTTCTTTATCACCAGATTGTTGGGCAATAGACCACTGTAAGAGTTTTTCCATCGTTGGATATATATATTTGAATGTGTAATACTAGGTTGTTGGAAAGGTAGTGTAACTCAACAACTATTTAGCAACATTAAAGTAGGAGATGATTCCGATGATGATGATCCTATCCTTCTCTCTTATAGTATAAAACGAAAAAAAAATTATAAGCCAAATGAAAGATTTCTTTTTTCTGATGAGTGCGAAAAGTTTCCTTCAATTTTATTTAAACGTTTAGAAATTTCTAGAATATTCCAACCGAGATTGTGCTCTATCAAAAGACTTAGTTACCTTATCTTATCTTTACCGGAACTAACTCACTATTAGAATGAACATGACTGAGAGAAACCACACCATCTTACGTATGGTATTGAACTCTATGAACTTTTGTTAAGTCCATCTTGATATGGACCCGCAATTGCCATGAAGAATTAAAGAAACAACCAAGTAATCACAGAGATGCTCTTCAATCATGATGTCAATTATGAACAGAGCAATATCAAGACCTATTAATCACGTACATCTAGTCCCAGCCAAAGATTGGCTCGTTTCTTGCAAGTGATCGACCTTTGAGATCTTTCGTTGAAGCTTTCTTTCGTATAGAATGTGAATTGACTATCGATTGTTTCTTTTCTAAATCAATGAGTTCTAAACAGCTAGGTCATTGCCTCTGGGGTATATGCGTAGGGGTGGAACTATCAAGAGCAAAATAATGGAAGAGTGAGGTTTGCTTTGTTTGGTATCTTTCCGCGAGAACTGAGACAAATTCTACGTGAGCCTGCAAAATAAGGACACATAACTAAACATGGTGCTCTCTTTCCATTTTAAGTTGTAAATATAAATTATCATTTCTCCTTAAACGCAAGGTATCTGTATGTGGGCAGAAAGAACCAAACCAAATAGAGTTGAAAACGCCGAGGTATCATTCAAGAAGTATTCTTGTCGCAAACGAATTGTGCTTCCTTCTATCCTAGAACTTCTGATAAACTATAATTAAGGTATAACCACACCGAAATTAGGACCTTTGGGTTTATTTTCCAAGGGTGCAATTATCCGATCGTGGCAATTGTATCTCTCTTGGTGCTGGAGTCAGCTGATTCAAATTTATGGTTATCGTTTCGTGTTAAAAGTTGAGAGCAACCTTCTCATGTTTTCCGTTTCCCCTTAAAAGAAAAAAAAAGTTGAACCGGAACATTGAGTTCCGCCCGGACTTTTTTTTTTTTGTTTCCACAGGGACTACACATCAAACAAGGAACTAGAAACATTTGGAACCACCGGGGTATTTATACCTATTATAGAGAACACATGGTTTTACACCTGGCTTTTTCTCATAGGTACGTTTAAGCATTCTTCATTCTAGAATTGAGATTTTATCAACTCGATATTTACTTTGTATGTCTGTCTTCTACTCTTCCATATCTCATCTTTTATTGTAACAGTCATCTTAGGTTTGATTATCTTTCTGTTCACTCCGATAATAAAACTATGGAGGGTTTTAGTGTAATTAATTCTCGGAGTGCCAAACAAACAGAAAAAAAAAATAAAACTTTAACAATCAATCAATCGCAATTAACAAATAAATAAATTTGTACGTGGCGTAATGTTTAACTAACTAAATTTTTCAATTCTATTAAATTGTAAATGAAAATTCCAATAAACCCAAAACTCAATTGGGAATATAAATTTCAATTGAATTCCTTTGACTTTTTATAAATTCTCTTGCTAATTTCCTTTTCCCTTTCCTTTCTTCTTCTCTTTTTGAGCAATTCAATTAGTACGCAATTTTATTACAACTATTAGAATTATAATGTCATTATCGAATAAATTGTCAGTTAAGGACTTAGATGTCGCTAACAAAAGAGTCTTCATTAGAGTAGACTTCAATGTTCCATTGGATGGTAAGACTATCACCAACAACCAAAGAATTGTTGCTGCTTTACCAACTATTCAATACGTTTTAGATAACAAGGCTAAATCTGTTATTTTAGCTTCTCATTTAGGTAGACCAAATGGTGAACCAACTGAAAAATACTCATTAGCTCCAGTTGCTACTGAATTGGAAAAATTATTAGGTAAACCAGTTACTTTCTTATCTGATTGTGTTGGTCCAGAAGTTGAAGCCGCTGTCAATGCCGGTACTGATGGTCAAGTCTTTTTATTAGAAAACTTGAGATTCCACATTGAAGAAGAAGGCTCTCAAAAGAAGGATGGTGAAAAAATTAAGGCTAAGCCAGAAGACGTTAAGAAATTCAGAGATCAATTGACTGCTTTAGCTGATGTCTATGTTAATGATGCTTTCGGTACTGCCCACAGAGCTCATTCTTCTATGGTTGGTTTAGAATTACCTCAAAGAGCTGCTGGTTTCTTAATGGCCAAGGAATTAGAATATTTCGCTAAGGCTTTAGAAAACCCAAACAGACCATTCCTTGCCATCTTAGGTGGTGCTAAGGTCTCCGATAAGATCCAATTAATTGATAACTTATTAGATAAAGTCGATTTATTAATCGTTGGTGGTGGTATGGCCTTCACTTTCAAGAAAGTCTTGGACAACATGAGCATCGGTAACTCTCTTTTCGATGAAGCCGGTTCCAAGAATGTTGTTAACTTGGTTGAAAAGGCCAAAAAGAATGGTGTCGAATTGATCTTACCTGTTGATTTCGTCACTGCCGACAAGTTCGACAAGGACGCTGCCACCGGTACTGCCACTGATGTAGAAGGTATCCCAGAAAACTGGATGGGTTTGGATGCTGGTCCAAAATCTAGACAATTATTCGCTGATGCCGTTGCTAAGGCTAAGACTATTGTTTGGAATGGTCCACCAGGTGTTTTCGAATTTGATAAATTCGCTGCTGGTACTAAATCATTATTAGATAATGCTGTTGCTTCTGCTGAAGCTGGTAATATTGTTATCATTGGTGGTGGTGATACTGCTACTGTTGCTAAGAAATATGGTGTTGTTGACAAATTATCCCATGTTTCCACTGGTGGTGGTGCTTCTTTGGAATTATTGGAAGGTAAGGCCTTACCTGGTGTTGTTGCCCTTTCTAACAAGGATTAAATCAAAACCATTAGGAAATGTATACGTATAAACAAATTGTCTGATTTTTCAGTATAGTTGTTATTATGATTTCTTTTATAAATATAAGACGACGTTTAATGAGTAGAAAGAATAAAATGGATTTAATGTAGAGATATTCACCATATTAACATCAAATGGGCAGTAGAAATCAATTCTATAATAATCTTAAACTAAAAATGAATCATATATAAACTAGATTACAATTTGGCTTTACCGTGGCAAATATTATACCAAGACAACTCAGTCAATTCCTCATACTTATCGCCATTCAACCAATAAATCAACTCCGTCCCATCATCACCCTTAGGCAAAACCTGCTTCTTAAATTGATTCTTAGGTACCTTATTGTTATGACTAGCTTCTATCTCGTCAATAATCTTTATGAATTGAGGTTGGGCATACCCGGGTAAGGAATGCATGACATGTTCATGTAATTTCTTCAATAATTCTTGATCACTCAATCCTTCAACTGGTTCTATGACCGCAAAACAGGCCCTTCCTTCATGCTTGGGGACTTGAACACCCACGACCACTGATTGTTTTATAACTTTCGACCCCATGAGTTCATTTTCAACTTCGGTTGCGGAGACGTTTTCCGATTTCCATCTAAATGTATCACCTAACCTATCAACAAAATATAATAACCCATGTGTATCCATCTTCAATAAATCACCTGATCTGAACCATGCATCACCCTTTTTGAAAACATCAAAAAGAACTTTTGAATTGGTAGCTTCTTTATTACCATAATATCCTTGGAATGTCTCTTCAACTTTTTTGGGATTCATAATCCTCATGACCAATTCACCGGGTTGATCTGGTTTTGCGGCTTTGCACAACCCCGTCTTTGGATCTCTCCAAATCTCATTTTCATCTTCAGGATCCATAGCGACCAAAACCTGTTGGAACCCAAGGAAGAAATTTATAAACCCACCAAATTTTCTACAAGCACCCACACCAAAATCTCCAAATTGTAAATTTGTAGTTGCGATTGGTGATTCTGTAGCAGCATAAAACTCCCCAACACCAGAAATCCCAAACCTAGATTTAAATTCGGACCAAATATCACGTCTGAGACCGTTTCCATATGCTATTCTAACGCAATGTTTGGTTTCATCAGGATGATATTTGGCATTGATCAAATATCGACAAGTTTCTCCCACGTATTGGACATGTGTAGCGTGACTAATCTTAGCTTGTGTCCAAAACGTTGTACTTGAGAATTTTGGTGAAAGTGTCACGCACCCACCTACCAAAAAAGTAGGACAGATAGCCAACATGGCCGCAGTGGCGTGATAGAGTGGCATGGCGGTCAAGACATTGGATGAGGAGGTAATTTGCATGATATATCCAAAGAACGCACTTGCCATGAATGCTTTCCGCCAAGACATGATACCTGCTTTAGGTAAGCCCGTGGTACCTGAAGTATAGATCAATACTGCGGCTGAAGATTCCTTTTCCTGAGGACGTCTGGTGGTGTTAGGAGCGCGATGGGTAGGTGTGGTTGGGGATTTTATACGGGTAAAGAGATCCTGCTCGTTGATGTAGTTGAGTTTGACTTCTGGTAGTTCAGTGGAGATTAGGGTTTGGGATTCTTGGATGTTAGTGGCACAATCGGGGTCAATGAAGACTTGCGAGATGTCGGCGATTTTTATGCAGTGAACAAGGGGGTGTTCTTTGGTGTTGTAGTTGATAAAGGAAGGTAAGGCACCTATATTCCATAATGCAAACCATAATATAATGAATAACGGTTTGTTGGTACAGTTGATCCCAATTGTATCTTCGGAAGTTACACCATGTTCATTAACTAATATCCATGACATTCTTAAAATCATATCATATAATTCTTGATATGCATATTCTTCGAGAATGAATAAATCATCATAGATTGGGTACCCATCTTTATCAATTCTTGCTTGATTGCTTGATTTGATTTGATGAGTATATGATACAGCCTTTCTTTTGGGGTGTTTCTTCACCGTCTTTTCGAAATAATACCAATATTGAGCATAACCTCGATTGGACCAGAATAAATAAGGCAATGCACTCTTGATGACTTTTTGAAGAAGAAAGAAATCTTCTTTGACTAAATATTTGGCATCAAGAAGTTGGGTTCCTAATATACCAGCAACAGCAAGTTCAGTAGCTACCATAATTCAAGATGAGGATGTAGCTAGAATGGGTGGTGATTAAGTGTGAAAAATTTCAATTTCTTGGGGTAATACTTTTTTCAAATAATATACGATGGAAAATGGAATTAAGTGACTATAAATAATGAAGTATATGTGCTACCTAGATTTTTCATATGTGAATTAATTCTAGTGTGGAGTCTTCATCAAAACTTTAAGTTTTTAAAATCCAAGAGGAGTAGACAAATATCCAAACTAAGTACTAAGCAAGAATATGAATCAATTGAGATGAATTAGGCTTTTTTCTTTAAAGTGTTGGGCATCAGAATTACAGCCGAGGAAAACTAAACAATTGACCCAAGAAATAAATAAATAAATATTGGAAAGGGTGTTACCAAGTTGGGGAAAGATACGAATACTGATTAATGAATGTACCTTCATCAATAAACGTGATTTTGCATGACATTTCTGTTGTAGTGGTTTAGCCAGTAAAAGTATATCTTCATCATTATCATTATCAACTCCGCTACATACATTATTCCAAGTACCGTTTTCACATGATTGTTGAACTGATGATGTCATATGCATGATTCGGATTTATGATTTAAGACAATCAATTTTATTGTCCCTCTTAACTCCGCTGAAACCAACACCAATTGACAATTGCAAAATTTTAGAATCTGATTATTTACTCTTTTCAGTAAATTACTATCTTCGGTTCATTAATTCATCAATACTATTATTGTTTCTATTATTTGAATATTTACAATCTGAATTAACTAACTAATATACACTCAATTTGTTGCGAAATATTACCGAAATATAAATTCCATTCTTCTATTGTCACTTTCTCCAGTTGTCCTATTCAAATCAACAGATGAATCCTTATTATATGTCCCTAAATCAGCCTCACCAGTATTAGCTTCGGTATAATCTCCAGTTGACTTCTGAAAATTCACACCTTCATGCCCGTCATATGTCCTTTCTTCTCCATCTCCATCTTCATCATCATCGTCTTCTTCTTCATCCTCATCATCTTCTCCGTCTTCTTCATCTTCATCGTCGCCTTCTTCTTCCTCTTGTTGGATAAAAGGATTTGAGACAAATCCGAAATTCCATGAATGTGATACTGAATTATAAACCTTGCTCATTACAGAATTCCCACGTGATTGAATACTATTACCATTCTTAGTACTGTTGTTATTCTTTGCTGGGCTTTGTTCTGCCTCTGGTTGTTGCAGTGGGGTTTGTCTTCTCATCAATGGGGCAGTAAAGAATCGTTCCGCATAAGATGCGGTTAAGGATATACCCAGATATATAGACAGTGTAATCCCACCACTTCCATTGTTTGCGTTTCCATTGACGGGAATAGTCCCTTCTTGCTTCCATTTAGAAATTTTGGAATCATATTTTATCAAATGCTCATAAATATCTTTGGCATTTTTGACGATTATTTCCAATTCATTAAACAACCCAAGCTGAATAGCATTTTTCAAGGTGAGATTTGATTCATTTAAAACTGCAGGTCCCATACAACAATCGCCATGTCTGACAATCACCATCTTCAAAAATTCAAAAAACAAGACTTTGTTTCTAGTTAAATTGGTAATCTCAATCGCTTGGGCAATCATAGGAATCAATTCAATGTGATCATTACATGCGCTATATTTGATAGCTTGTCTTATAACCAATGCTGATTTCAACTCAATCTCAGCTAAATGTCTTTCCGGTTGGAAATTTATCGAATAAACTCCCAATTGAAGATTACACAAAATTCTAAAGATTGTTGGTCTAGTCTGAATGAATAGATGTTTCAAATTCCATTTCGTGAATTGAGCATGTATTGTTTGTCGATGTGCAGGAGGTGGTTGTTTTTCATAATCATAAAACCGATAATGGTTCCAACAATAGATCAACACGAGCTCAATAAGGAGGAGCTTCTGATTGAGGTTGAGTTCATTGGAGACCATGAAGATTGCACCTGTATCCATTATCTCTTCGATACATACGTTGAATGCTTCGAGGAAGATATTGGGGTTTGTGTTGTTTGAAGGATGGCAATTCCCAATGGAGATTAGTTGTAAAATAGCTAAGGATTTCTCAACAATGCATTGAGAAGTAAGGATTGTGTTTTTGATTTCAAATATGAGTCTCGTTAATTTCCATGCTTGATCGAATTGAATTATGGGGAGTTGAATATTGATCTTGGATAACAATTTGGACATTGATAATTCATGTTTGGTATTTTTCATTTTGGATAATTTATAAAGACTACTTTCTTCTTGATATATTCCGCTATCTCTATCCATTTTCAATAATTTCTCCATTGAGTATCTGGTCTTTTGCTTCTGTGGTGGTGGTTTCTTTGTAAGATTGGAAATTGATTTATCGCTAAAACCAGAAAAATTCCCTTCAGCTCCTCCTCCTCCACCACCTCCTCTCCCTCTTTGATTATATTTAAACTTGGTATAGCTATCTTTAGTAAATGAACGGACTGCATGTGAACTGTCAAGACTATCAGAATTTCTCCAACCATACTCATACTTTTCCTTATCATCTCCAAATTGGGTCAATCCGGATGAAATTCCATTCAGTTGTTCACCATTATGTCCTCCACTTTTAATGTTCTGTTGAGACCCACTCCCCCCTTCTTCTCCACCTCCGCCCTCTGCGTCTTTAGCATTTCCCTTCTCTTTTTCTTCTGTGACCCCACCTCCAGTTTCATCAATCAAATCATTCTTCTTATCTCTTCCCCAATTATGAAACCACGCAGCCTCACTAGTCAGAGATTTGACCCGTTTCTTAAATGAAAGATAATATTCCCTAATTCCAAACAGTAAAGCAGCGATAATAACTATAATTAAAATAATTGTTGCAAATACATAAAATGCATTTGTTAGTATACTTGACTTAGCCGCTTTGTGAAAATGGTGCAGTGGAGATCTTCTGGGACCAAAGTTTAGAACTGATTCCATGTGGTTGTCTTGAATGTATTTGGGATCTCCTTTAACACGTTGATGATGGTGTTTGTGTAATTTTGGTGGGGAAGGTGGGAAAGATGGTTTAACAGCCGGATGAGGAGGTTCTGGTTGTGATCCAAATTGTTGAGCTGAGTAAATCTGTTTGTTATTGAGGAACGGTTTATGATAATTGGATGATTTTAGATGACCTCTGTTGTTTTGTATAATTGTTATACCAGGCATTGTGTGTTTGTTTATAGCTATATTTAATTGTACGTTTTTTAATTGGAATGTTATTGCGGTGTATATGGTATCAAACTTATATGGGAATTAAGTCAGATCTGTTTGTGGTTTTGGGTGCAAATATTTAATTGATTCGGTTGACTTTATACATTTTTATTATTGAAGTATGGATGTTCTTCTTTATTAATAATGCAACCGCAATAATTGGAAATTTTTAAAGGGCTAACCGCTGCAGTCTCCGTGTTGTTTATATGCAATACCTGAAATCATCCAATAAATTTTTCATTGTGAGTTCAAATTTCAAATCCCATCAGCTTATACCTATCACCACCACCTACTACCACCAAAGGTTTTATAAAAAACAGACTCTAGCTGGTTCTAGCTATTAATTTGTAGAAGCTTATTGTCTCACCCAACACCACAATATTTATCATGTTGTCAAGGACAAGGTTCTTTTTCACCAAAAATACTTCGGTATTAAATACCTTAGCCCAAAATAAAGGATGTAAGTTAGTATTACCATCAATAACCCCTAAACAATCTTTATTACGTCAACTAAAATTTCCTAGATTATTACCTACTACACCAAGATCATTAAGATCTTCATCATCAACCCAAAACTTCAAAAGATCTTACTACTCAACCAAAACCAATTCAACCACCTCGGTAGCAATTCAAACGTTTCTCAAAACTCACAAGAAGCCATCCTCAGACAGATTGATTGGGTATTGGTTAATCGGAACCTCGGGGCTCGTCTTTGGGATTGTAGTTCTTGGAGGATTAACAAGATTAACTGAGTCAGGACTCTCAATCACCGAATGGAAACCAGTCACTGGAGCAATTCCACCACTTTCACAACAGGATTGGGAAGAAGAATTTGCTAAATATAAAGAATCACCTGAGTTTAAACAATTGAATTCACATATTACTTTGGAAGAATTTAAGTTTATTTTCTTTATGGAATGGGGACATCGTTTAATGGGAAGATTCATTGGAATGTTTTTTGTCGTGCCAGGATTGTACTTCTTTGCAACCAAGAGATTCACACCACACATTACCAAAAGAGTTATTGGCTTAACTGGATTATTAGGATTACAAGGTGCAATCGGTTGGTGGATGGTTAAATCAGGATTGGATGAAGAGCAATTAAAAGAACGTAAATCCATTCCAACTGTCTCCCAATATCGTTTGACTACTCACTTGGGTGCCGCATTCTTAATGTATCTCGGTGTTTTATGGACTGGGTTAGAAATCTTAAATGAAAACAAATACATCAACCAAGCGAAGCAGGGACAAGAAAAACTCTTGAAGATCTTCCAACAACTCCAATCTGGCCCTGCTAAGAACCTTCGTCGTATCGGAACCGGCTTATTGGTCTTGACTTTCATAACCGCAATGAGTGGAGGTATGGTTGCCGGATTAGATGCCGGATTGATCTATAACACCTTCCCACATATGGGAGACGACTGGATTCCATCCAACAATGAATTATTCTCCCCATTATTTGCCAGAAAAGAAGATTTATCAGACCTTTGGTGGAGAAACATACTTGAAAACCCAACCACTGTACAACTCGTTCATCGTATCTTCGCCACCACCACTTTTTTCGCAGTTTTGGCTACTCACATGTATGTCAACCGTATCAAGACTCAAATACCTCCTGTGGCCAAGAAGGCAATGCATGTTGTTATGGGAGTTGCTAGCGTACAAGTTGCATTAGGAATTACCACCTTGCTTTATTTGGTGCCTATTAGTTTGGGAGCTGCTCATCAGGCTGGTGCATTGGCACTCTTGACTGCTGCACTTGCATTTTCAGCAAAATTGAAGAAACCTAGAGCCGAAGTTAGGAATTGGGTGAATGAGTATTTTAAAGTGGTGCAAAAGCAGCAACAACAACCAATAGCTCAACATATACAAATGCAAGCACAAAGGCAAATTCATACTCAAGCTTATAAGCAATTGCAGAAAGAGCTGATTGAAAAGATAGTAACTCAAAAATAAGGGAAGCCAAAACTTCGTCTTATATGTAATGAAGAAAACAGAAACAGTTGAAACAGCAAGAGATAATCTCTAATATATATTTGTATATATCCTTGTAAATATTTTAATTCTATGGCCCTGTATGTATATACAATCTATGATATCTAAATTCTAGGCATTTTAGCAACTTACCAAATACGTTTACTAGCCATTTTATATCTCATAACATGTCCCAACCCTTCATCACCCTTGTCTTTCTCTAATTTTTGGGGACTAAATGCCCCATTCATCAATTGTTTATTCCGCTTTTGTTCTACCGCTGGTGGAATCAATTCATCGGGGTCGTATAAATGAGCTCGGGTCTTCGGATTGATGGTGGATGGTTCTGTGTTTGGTGATCCTCGAAGGAAGGAGGTATTTATCGATGACCAGGAAGAGGAATATTCTTCTGACCCGGGTGTTGGGGATGGAGTTCTTACGACTCTGCCCGATTCTGTAGAAACATTATTATTCGAGTTGGTATCGTTATTGATAACTGCTTCTAATTTTAACGTGATTTTTGATTTTTGGGCTTGTCTGACCTCTTCTTGATATTTCCTATGATTCGTTACTATATAATTTGCCATTTTGAAAATGACAAGTCCCAAAACTATTCTAATGAAAAGTAAGGTTAGAAATGTTGACATGATAAGACTTCCACTTGCTAAAATCGCATTCAACTTGGATGTCGTCACTGGAAATATGAATATTCTTTTCAAATCAGGTAAAGTCATTCTTAAATAACAAACTGCCGATGCCAACAATGGTAATCCAATCCTTCTAGTAAGGACAATATAATCGGTAAATTCCCTATTGACCTTCTTATTGGGTTGGAAGACTTCTAAAAAATCCAAGCACGAAACATATACGAAATTCCTATATATCTTTGGCTTGAATCGATTAAATTTTGAAATATAACAATGTTTTAACCAATCGACAAAGATTTCACTTCCAATAACAACGATCCCAGGTCCAAACATGACCCCAAACCATGTGTTCCAACTTTTCCAACTGTTGGGGATTAATCCAATTTGTTTACCTCCACTTAATTGACACATGTTTCGAAGGGCTATTATACCCAACATCAAAGATAATTGAAATCTTTCTGATAAGTCGGCCATTGTGATTTGGAACAACCCTTCCCGTTCGAATTTCTTAAATACTGATCCTTTAAGTTCAGAAAATTGGTTGGATAAAAGTAAGGTCATCAATGCATTTGAATATGAATTTGCAGCAACGTTAAGCAAAACAGTTTGATTTATTAGGATATATGCATGAAATGAAAGATAAAACGTAGTGATTATATAAAACCCAATGAATCGAATAGATTTAGGAGGCGTTTGATATAAGATTGTTAAAATATCTTGACCAATTGATGAACATAATTTTTCAGCAACCTCCATTACCCCAAACATCATATATAATTTTATATCAGTTTGACCTCTGACATCATGATACATTCTCGAGATATCTAATCTTGAGGTTGATAATATGTAAATTGAAAATAAGATTATGGTAATAGTAATTACATCGCGTTTAATTAGACGTAGATGAGGTTTCTTGCTAGTTTTGGAACTAGTTAGAAAATGATTATGTATGGATTGACAGCTGACAAGAATGATTTTCAATGGAGCTAAAGTGAATAAAGTTAAGAATGAATTGAAACAAACTAACAATCCAAACAACATGAATCGTTCTAAATGATAGGGGATCTTCATCATATTCTGTAATTCTTCAAATGGGTTGTTCTCAATTGTTGTATTTTGTACAGTAGGGTTTTCATTATCGGTATTGCTATCCATATTTAATGCATCTGACGATAAGTTCATTTCCATTAGAATGAGGTTAAATAATGAGGTTAGTCGTTTCTTACTCTTTGTAGTCTTTTGCTTTGTAGAAGCAGTACCATTATCACTGTTCATACTACTAGACCTACTAATACTCTTTTCACTACCATAGCTACCAGCGATTGATGGAGTTTCGTGGATAATTGTAGGGTTATTGTTACTACTATTAAATAAATAATTAATCATTGATGTTGCAGATTTCTTCTTATTTTTATTGCTCGAAGATCTTGAGAGTGCTAACGATCCAGCTCGTGATCGTACTCCCGTAGAACTTGCTATATGTTGCTTAGTATGTAAATGTGATTGTGATTGTTGGTGTGGTTGTAGAAGTTGTTGTTGTTGTTGATGATGCGTCGCACGATCTGTTTGATCAATAGGAGACTTTGCTTTACGCTTAGTCATTGTGATGTCGTGTCCTTTGTTACTGTCACTGCTGTTGTTGCAATTGCTAATGCTATTGCTGCTACCTAGACAACGAATAATAAGAAATAATAATAATAGTAGTAGTAGTAACCCCTTACTTCTATTATCTATGGGTTGTTGTTGTATAAGATTTAATGTTTGGGTCTGTCAATGTCAAATGATTGACAGCAATTGTTTAATTTCCTTTTTTCAGTTGATTCTGATTTCTTTTATTAATAACAACTGTTTGTTAAATTAGTTGCACCTCAACTGTTAATTACTGGAGTTATCGTTTGTTTGTTGGTTTGTTGGTTTCATTGATTGATTGCGTTGACATTCTTTTTGATATGGCCACCAATTTCAGTTAACAACGCATATACAGTACTACTATTCCTATACACTATACTATTCTATAC
>NDXA01000066.1:0-72409 GCA_002105455.1 Hemisphaericaspora xylofermentans | reverse complement strand
AGAAGAAGCTACGAGCGACGATTCAGGACCAGAAATATATGAAGATTGAGCAATTGAAGTGCGCTCCGTCCATGATGACTCAAATTCATTGGTGGTTACTGTACTAGACAATATGTGTGATGTTACATCACTTTCTGTGGTTTCCGATATAAATGAATCTCGAGAATTGGTTTCAGAAAGGCTACCAGTATAAGTATCGTCACTCGTTAATGTGAATTCTCCTGTAGTTGTTGAGATAGATTTCTCTGTTGTGACCTCTGTAATTTCCGTGCTTGATGATGACTCGTTTGTTGATTGCTGCTCTTGCGTACTAGATGATTGTATATCAATTGATGAGCTGGTTGCAGGCTCAGTAAATGATGAAGACGGGTCAGTAGCTGTGGCAGGATCTGAAGCATTACTAGTGGATGACTCCGAAGCATAAGTCGATTCTGGTTCGTCAATGGAAGATAATTCTGTGGTGGATACAATGGATTCAGATTCCTGAGAAGTTAAGGATTCTGTTGTTACGGATATAACTGGATCTGCACTGATAGTTGATTCCGTTTCGACAGATGTGGTTTCTTCATCCTCGGATGCTTCTGATGTAGTACCTTCACCACTAAATGATTGAGATTCCGAAGATGTGGTAGTCTCCTCAATGGCAGATGATTCAGATGTTGTACTATCTCCAGTAAGAGATGAATCAGATGTGCTAATCTCTTCAATGCTAGATGACTCAGATGTGCTAATCTCTTCAACAGTAGATGATAATGATGTAGCGTCTTTGAAAGTGGAAGATTCCAAGCTAGTCGTTTCTTGCATGGCAGTTGATTCTGAAGTGGAAGGTTCTTCAATGGTAGATGAGTGGAATATGGAAGTTCCTTCAACGGTAGATGATTCTATAGTGGTAGAATCGTCAGAAGAACTGGATACTTCAAGTGAAGTCGACTTTTCTGATGAGTTGGCCAATTCAGAACTCGAGGTCTCTTCTTCGGATGATGATTCCGTAGTAGTTGTTTCTTCAACAGTAGAGGGTAGAGACGAGCTTTCTTCATACGAACTCGATTCTTCAGTTGAAGTGGACTCTTCAATTGAGGATAATTCGGAATTCGTTGAGTCTTCAAAACTAGACAGTTCCAATGTAGAAGTTTGGTCAATTGTAGAGGATTCAGAGTCTTCTGATGAGGTAGATTGTATCAATGAACTGGCTTCTTCAGACGTAGTAGGCTTTTCAACTATGGTTGATTCTGATGTCATAGTTTCTTCTTCTGGGACAAATATAATGACTGTAGCTGTTTCTCCGGGAACTGCTGATGCGGTGGTAGTAGTCCCCGGGCCGTGCCTTGTAGTAGTAGTGGTAACAGTTGGAATTGGCAATTGGACTACAATCGTCATTGTCCCTTCTCCAGTAACATACGGTAAAGTAGTTCTCTGTGTTCTCAGTCCAGTATATGTTTGGGTCGTTAAATCCACATCTTGACCATTGGCTCCTGGGGCATCGTTCACATACGCACCCCATGTAACAGTTTCCAGGTTGTCGGTTTCGGTGGACAGCCCTACACATTGGTATTTATTTGTATAAACGATTTCAAGTTCAACATTGTTAGGCACACTGACAAGTCCTTCTATATATGGCCTGAACCCTTTAGGGATATTAGAATAAGTTACCAGATAGGTAGTAGTTGTACAACTAGTCAGTTCCGCTCCCAGGGAGGCATCCTCGGGGAAGTACCAAGCATTAAAATTTTGGCCAATTGCAGCATTCACAGTTGAACAATCAAGTGAAACACCAGCAGTTTTCATTTCAAATCCCAACGTTGCTTTTGTGTAACCATCGGCACATTCCCCAGCCAAGAGGTAGTGTTGTTGTCTATTTAAAGATGGAATAATTCTGTTCAGACGAATAATCTTAGTTGCATCTGTCTGTGCACCACCTTCGAAGGACGCAGTCGTGGAAAGTTGAGTATTGCCATCATAAAAAGAGATTGTGTTCTCTCCATTGAAAAAATAGCTTGCACACGTCAAGTCAGTACTTATTGATGAACCACCCGAGTTGAAGGTGAATGGAAATTCAACAGTGCCCCAGACGTCAGTTTCAGAGTTAACCAGATCAGAGATGGTACATTGTAATTCGGAATATGGAATAACAATATCTCCTGGAGAAAATGTGCACGTAGCATAATTTGTACTCCCATCAGTTAATACAACCTGGTTCAGTGTACTAGTAAATTTGAAAACACAAGGCAAAACCAAAATAAATGTATCTCCTGGATTAACTTCCGATCCATGAACAGCCCATGATAAGTCAGCAATCCAGTCTGGGAACTCGGGTGCTTGATAACCATATGAGGCCCCTGGTTCCCATGCCAATGAATTCAAACTTGTGAATATACCTGTCACCTCTTGAGAAAGGACAGTCAGTGTTAGTAACACAAAGTATAAAAATGTAAATAACATTGTAATTATAGTATAAAGATAATGCTACTTTGTAAGAAGTTTACGCAGCAGAAGGTATAGATAAGTAAACTTACCCTCTTTTATATGCTTCCAGATATGGTTGCAAATCTTCCAGTCAAAAGAAATTATTTTTTATGTGAATTTTGGATCATACATGACGTAAAGAGTAAAAAAATAAATTTGTTTATATGCAGTCACTCATGATGGTTTTTTCTTTCTTAAATTTGATTAATACTCTCAAAATTATTTGGTCACGAGTGAAACAATAGAGGTTAAAAGCCACTCATCTTTCGTGAACGGTAAACATCTGTGGAATTATATTCTTTATTCTGAAGTTGTTTGTCATTGGTACCATTATTGGTACTTGAAGAGATGAAAATTTTACTTTCTTCAACTATGCTTAGTTTAACCAAAACTCGTTAACTATGGCTCATGGCTCATACCACCGAACGAGCTTCTATTTGGAAACGTCGTTAAAAGCCCCAAATAGCCACTGGGCGTTCCTTTAAAGCAATTTCAAATAAGCCCTCAATTGTGGCTTCATTATGGATCATCTTCGTGACTACTGAGGGTTGTGAAAGAGGCTCTTCTGATGCTATTACAGTGTGCCCTCTCGAAGCCTAGTTGAAGCCTAGTTAGAATAATCAAGCCTGTGGGCTGGTTTTGTGGATACCATTATCCGTCCCGCAGTTACCCAAACAAAACCCATAAAATCATTATTTGTAACTAAAATTGAAGTGTCATGCTTTATGGCGCTAGAGGAATTCCAAATTGAGGTCTGGTTTGCGAGGAAGTTCCAATGCCGTCCTGCCTAACTTTTTAAACCATAAAATTTCTTAGGCTCGTCACACTGGGTTAATGTGGTTTTGTGTGATCGGAAACTGATTCTGAAAATACCAAAAGATCTACCAAATTCTTTCAGCTCCTTGGAGTAATCTAGGAGAATGCTCTATGAGCATCATTCAAGGAAGTGTCAAGACCACAAGGAAATTTCGAGTGTGCCTTTCTAAGAAAATGAACAATTATGAGATTTGAAGCGTTTGCGGAATACTCAGCGCCAATCCACATTTTTGAACAAAAGTGGTACACCAAGTCACAAGAAGGATGCTCTTTCGTTTAGAACTCAAAAGTGTGCACTGTGTATTAAATCAAAATACTTAATTATTTATTAATTATCCAACAAGTTAAATTCGTGGCTTTATTTACTGTGAAAGTTGTCACTGCTTCCTAAGTCAAAGAAAGATAGTTTCTATTAGAAATACAAAGTATGCAAGAGCGTGCCAGGAGACCAGCGGTGCCGAGTAACAGAAGGATTGAACTACTTGGGTGTACCAACATTACTATGCTTAGATACACTTGCTCCAGTGGAGTATAGAATTATAGCACCTCCTTTGTCGTATTTGATCTTTTATATGTCTATTACATCATATCCTTGGTTTTCTTTTCTGAATTGTCAACTGGTATCGCCGTATACTAAACTCTTAAACTCTTAATGATGGGGCTAAAAAAAACTTTCGGCGCTTAACATTTTTTGCAATTTACATCTTAAACAAGCCATTACAACTACTTGGTAAAAACCTGCATTACTTGACTAGAACAATATAGAATACTCAAATGCAAGAAAGCCAATTACAACATCATAAAGCTACACCTCCATCTGCACAACCTCTATCCCCAACTCCACCTGCTCCAACACTACCACCTGTATTCTTTTCCACCAATTTAAACGCTAGCGGCAATGCATTCAAAAAACCTGTACTTGCAAATTCCCAAAATACACAAGAATACCCAATAGTCCATGCAAATAAAGGACAGAAACCACCCTTGATAGCTCAGCCACGTCCTACTCATTTGCCCATGTCCCCAACGCAAACGCCAAATACAGCCCCGATTGCTTCTCGACAACATCCTTCCTTCTCTGGTTGTTTGTATTCTCCTCCACTTGATGTTTTGCCGCCAGATGGTTATTTGTATGTTACAAGGTTAGCAAATGGAGCAAACAAGGAATCACCGGAAATCAACTTGCGGGATGTGTCATATGCTAATTATTATACAACCACTTCGACAACAATGATGGTTAACAATAGTCACAGAAAAGTTTCAAGCAACATGGTTTCCCCAATAAATGATTTAGGCCAGTATAGTGGAGGCGGAGAAGGGGGCAATAGTATTGAATACTTCAATGCTTTAAACCCAAGGAAAGCACCCAATATGAACTTTAAAGAGAAAATAGCACGATGGTTAGATTCCCTTCCCCCGCAACAACATCTTGATTGCAAGACTTTATGTAGTGATCAAAGGTCCTATTTAGGAAGGACAAAATACTCAGACAACTACAACGAAAGCAACATTGATACAACTTATTACTCGCCGTCACCCTCGTCTGGATCAGAAATTGATTTCAGTGACACGCGTGATATTATTGAATTTCAGGCAAGAAAAATTTCTAGATACGTAACTAGATTTTATGCCTTTGATCGCGAACCTGTTATTGCTTGTGAAGGTGATGAAGAGGATGACGTTGGTTATGGAATTGAAGAAAGCGCCTACGAGGATGAAAGCTACCAAGTTATGTTACACCCCAACTACTCATAAACGAATTTCATTATTCTATACCCTATTTATTCTTCTATTTACAGGTATTTATAAAAATAAATCCAATTCTTCAATCTTGTAGTCACCTTTTTGAATTACTTCTCCTACTTCAGTAGGGATTTCTATCTCCGAAGATTGTAATTCAATTCTAGGGTAACACGGAACGATTGTGTCACTACAGTGAACATAGGCAGCGTTATACATTTTCCAATAAGGAGCTCTTACTTTTCTTGCAGGATGAAACAAACCAGCCCAGATATAATTCATAAATACTCCATTTCCGAACAATATACGAATCGAATCTATACTATCCAATATTCTAGCAATCACATGAGGAGATGACTCGAAAACATTCGGAATAATTAAATTCAAATAATGCACAAAGATTTCAAAGTAGTCATAACTATCAATCAATCCCACACAATTTATAGCCATATGCTTTATAACGGTTGCTGCTGTTTGTCTGTGAACTTGATCCCTATCCATCAATGCATCTTCTAACAATGGTGTAATGGCAAACAAATAATCCTTGGTCATTGCCCCATCTAAGTACTCAAACAAGAAACTCAAAGCTTTCAACACCCCATTCTGGACGTTTTTCTCAGGAATACGATACTCATTCATAATTGCTGGCAACACTGTAAAAGGACTACAGGTCTCTGCGACGATACCCATTGCCACTGCTGTACAAACTCTCAACTGTCTTTCCTGAACCCTTAAATTATTCAACAACATCACAATAACATCTTGAGGTCCAATTGTTTTTGAGATGTAACCAAACGTCTTATTTGCTGCTACTCTAATGCGTCTCTTTGACGATTTCAACATTTCCAAAAGTTCGAAACTAATTCTCATCCATTCTTTAGCATTTATGGTGTCCGGGTTCTTGGTAGCGATAAGACCAATTAGTTTTATACACGATTCTTGAACTTTTTCGTGTCGATTTTTGAGAATTGGAGTCAAAGTAGGCAAGATTTGGTTCAAGGATGGGTTGGACAAGGAATATAAACTTATCTTGTCCAAACTGTCAATTGTTGCGTGTAGAGCAGATATAATACTCCCAAGAACATCAGGATACACCTCTCCCAAAGATTCGTATAATATTAGGATGAGCTTTTTTAAAATGGAATTATCGGTTTCAAACTCCGAACACTGCTTGATAACTGGAGCAATAATACCAATTAAGTCGATGGACTGTTGTCTTACTTCTGGTATATTATTCTTCATCCTGTATAAAACGGTACTGATAATGGAGTTCAAATGAGGCTTAAGTCTAGCATTCAATGCCTTGGATAAAACTTGGAAAGATGATAAATAGATCCGATTCTGTTCCAGCTGTTCTTGGAATGCAAATAAGATACCATCTACCAACTTAATTTCCAATTGAGATTCCATTCCAATTAATTCTTCTGGATGAGTTGAGATCATATGGGTGAAAGTTTCTATTGCAAGTCGACGTAGTTGTTCATTATTATCCTTTGTAAAGTATACGATATTTTCTAAAATATCCAAAAAATCAAACCTTAGGGCAAGATGATGTGTTGCCTCCACCACGAGTTTAGTTACCCTCGCAGAATCAGTAGCTGTCCTTCTATTCCAGAAAGCATTAAAAAATGGTTTGACAACTTTATTACTTTCGATTAATTTGGATGAAAGGGGCAAATCAACAATAATTTTAAGTATTGTCTTTCTCATGTCTTCATCAGGTGACCCAAACTCTCTTGTAAAAATAACAATTAGTTCCTTTGTATAATAATTCGAATATTCTTCATAGTTGGGATCATGTACCATCAAAGGAATTATAGATCCAATACATTTCAAGAAGGCTGCTAGGTTTTTACCTCTATGCTTCCTTATACCGAACCAAACCGGTTCCAAAATCAATTCAAATGAATCAATACCATAAGGAGAGACGTTTTCTGCCAATTGTGCCAATGTTAACGCGGTGATTGTACGAACCTGTAATGTCTCGTCGTTAATACTTGGCTTCAAAAGTTCAACCAATTGCGATAGATGAGGTAGAACAAAGGTTCCATTTGCTTTACCCAACATTAAACATAATTGCTGGATTATTTTGATACCAGTATGCCTTGCCATCCAATTTTTCTTCAGCTTTACAACAGCTTTTAAAAATGGCAAACAAGTTTTTAAACCTAGTGTATTTACCACAATTGCAAAAATACGGGAAGTCAAATTTCGAATATATTCATCAACATGGTCTAAATCGGGACGTAACGTAGATATAATATTTGCTAGACCGGCTGCTTTTGTTAAATTGGATATAATTTCTCTTGTCTCTAATCTAATTATTGGATTCTCATCGATCAAAAACGGTGATATAACTTGAAGAATTTGCTGAGTGTATGGACGAATTAAGTCATCAAATTGATTTAAGATTCTATTGATTAATTTCACCAAAATATGCAATTCCGTTGGGTCTAAATTAGGTTCTAATAAGATGGGCAAAATTTGGTTCAATAATATTTTTGGACCATACTTTAACGCAGAATCACTTAATTGTCTCATTGCCCTTTTCCTCACTATGGTTGAACCATTTTTCACTTTCAATATCAATTTCATGGCATTTAATTCCTTCTTACTATTTGCATCTAGGTTCTGCGTATCAGTAGTGATTAATTTTCCAAAATATTTCATATCCTCTTGCTTCAAAAATTCTAGTCCTTGAACCCCAGGTATGGTTAAATCTGTTATAGAAGGAACGATGGTTGCTTCCTCATTGGAAGGAGGGACATAGAATTCTGAATTGGGGGCCACGACGGATGATATATCTGGAGTGGCATCGTCATCTAATTGTTTAAACCCGGGAGGGGGAGATACTTTTATGTACCCTTCTGGTAGAATTTTATCCAATATATCATCAGTCAATGGGATTCCATTAATAATTGGCACCATTGATTGTTTCAATTTTAGAAGTAACTCAGATGCTTCCTTAGTAACAATCTGTTTCTGGCTTAGTAGTTCCTGTTGCTTAGCATATTCTTCTGGGGTGACATCCCATCTTCTTTTCCGTTTCCTTGGTTGATCAATTTCGTTGGTAGTGGCAGCAGCAGCTTCTTGTTTATGTTTGATTAATTGGTCAACTCTCTTTTCTTCTCTCTCCAAATGTCTTTCGGCCATTGCTTGTTTATAAGACTTCTTCTCTCGGTCAAAGCTTAAATCTATCGTACGATTATAGCGTTGTTTCTGATATTCATTCTGATTGGTTTGCTGTTGTTGCTGTTGGTGGTGGAGTGGTGGTGGAACATCTTGCTGAAATTCTCGTTGAATTTGTCTGTTTAGTTCTGAGGGAATTGAATAGGATGAAGCCAACGTCTTCTTCTTATTAGTATTATTATTATTATTACTACTACGATTAGTCTCTATTGGTCGGGGAGACATTGCTACTATCCATTGGTATGAGTTCGCTAGGGTGGTTGGTTGGTTGGTTGGTTGGAAGTAAATCTTTTTGCGTTGCGACTGAACTGTGGTGCGAAATTTAAACTGAAACTTTTGGGCTAAGGTCATCGCAGTGGTGGTAGATGATGAGAAGACCAACTGAAGAGTTGAGCTACGATAGACAGACATAAGAGATAAGAGATAGCTATCTAGATATATATATATATACACAATTGTAGCAATGTCCAATCAGAATTCAATTGTATTGTTGACCCGTCTACTTTCCTTGAAGGAATCTTCAGCGTTCCAATTAATCCTCGACTCATTATCCCAATCATTCCATTATTTGGTTCAGGAGTTCATTCATAGATTAACGACAAAGACTCCAGTTATATACCTTTCATACGAAACAATAAACAAGCCAGACTATGCTACCCACTTTTTTGATTGTACAATGGCTGCTTCAACTGCCGATATAATAAAGTTTGTACAATCAAACCTACAGGATGTTCAAGGGAAAACCCTCGTGATTATAGATTCATTAAATTACATTCCACAAGACGAACTAACTCAATTCATAGCCAGGTTAGCCAATCCAAATATAGTCATTCTATCAGTATTTCATACCAATTGTCCAGTTGTTGAAAATAATCCTAAATTGGTCAATTATCCCTCAGCACTTAGTTTGTTAGTATATATTGCCAGTAGCATTTATGAGGTGGAACCTTTGCTCCTGAACGGTATAACCGAAGAAGAATTAGATAATAACCTTTTGAAATTGGATTTCCCAGTCAATTCACAATTGAATAGTTCCACGTTTAAGGTCAAACTAACCAATAGAAGAAAGTCAGGACGAGCTTTGATCTATAAGTTCAAAATCAATTCTATTCTACATGAATATGAAGTATTGAAGGAATTAACTGAAAAGGATGAGGATATCGGTGGTGAAGATGAAAGTTTATTGAAGGATTTGACTACATTTAATTTAACCACAAGTAATAAACAAAAATTGGCAAGAGAGCAAGTCGAATTGCCTTATATTCAAGCACAAGAATCTTTGGGTGCTAGTGGTGGGGCAATCGTGTATGAATTTGAAAAGGATGATGATTATGATGAAGAAGATCCCTACGAAGATCCATTCTAAAAACAGTATTACCATCACTTGCATATTTCTCATTTATTTACATTTCTATATACCTAAAATGTATTTCACCTTTTGTATTTGTAATCTAATTTTCTTTTTAAGTTGTACAACCTTACTAGCTTCACTGATCTTTTCAAACTCCTCTTCAGTAACCACTTGTTTCGTCAATAAATTAAAAAGGACCCCAAATGCCAAAGACAACACCGTACATGTCAATATAATCACATTATAAGGCATTGAGAAATCAGGAGTAGGTAAAGTTAATAACAAACTAGTGGTTCTAAATTGATAGCTTTCCTTATCATTTTCGTCAAGTATGGTTATTACTCCAGGTTCAACATCGAATCCATGATTTGCATCTGGTGGGTATTCACGGTACAATAATAATGATTTATCAAATTGATAAGTCATAGTGAGGGTCAGATTGGCAGGAATTGTAATTGTTAATTCCATTTGATTAGGTCTCTTTCTATCCATACCTGGTCTGTAATACGTATTGCTAATATAGTTGGAATGATCTTGTTTGAAAACATGCTCAACGGTGTCATTTGTTTTAATTGATAAATCTAATGTGTGCAAGTATAATTTCATAAACCAAGGAGCAGATTCTGAATAAATAAATCTAACTGGTTCAATGCTAGAGGGATTTGTGAAGGAAATACGCAACCCACCCTGATCCAAAGAATATCCCGTAAGAGAACGAGAAACATATAAAGGTGGTGATTCAATAGGTAATACAACACTACTATTTCCCGTTTTAAATTTAATATCATGTGGAGTTTGTTCTTTCAAATAGTCAGATACTGATTGTTTATCGCTTAAAGTACTTGTGACAAAATGTTCAGGATATTCTCTAATTAATTGAACTTCCCAAGAACTAGGATTACTTTCAACTGTGACTTTACTAGCAAAGGGAAGATTTTCGAAAGCTGGACCCAAAATAGGTCTACCATATATCGTTTGTAAGCTCCATTCTAATTCAGTTGGATCACCTAATGGGAAACATTGCCATGCATTGTATGCTTTTGATTGATCACAACGTAATTTATCTCCAGGAACGGGTTTAGGAATCCCACCCGCTTGTTTCTTACGGATTGATCGAATAATGTCAACCACTTGATTTACAGTTTGATGTAAATTTAATGAACAAGTATTGTTAGCACAAGAAGTAGTCACATCAATTGACATTCCATGCCATAATGAATCAAATACTTTATGACCATCTAATAAACTTGAAATTCCCGATTTTCCTCTGGTTGGCAATAATCTTAAAAACGGAGTTAAGTTTTCAGTACATACAGGTTCACTCGGCAAAGCAGCTCTCATTAAATATAACCTATTCCCTTCTTCGACTATATAGTTCACTTCTTTATTAGTCAAATATTTAGGATAGGTGGTGATTTCTTCTTGAATAAAGTTTAAAGAAGCACAAAAGAACCCAGAAAGGATTTTATTCAACTTATACCAATTCCTTTTAGCAATGGCAACATTGGGAGCTTCAATAACCGCAATAACCTCTACACCTGTGCCCCCTGTGAACTGACCATTATTGGGTAATTTCCCCCAAGACTGGGCATCCCACCATCCTTGAGTGAATCGAAGACTTAATTCTCTAGTATTGGTTGATTCAATTATAGGACCCAATGTACTGGGAAAATAAGTATAATGATGAATCTCATCTATAGAATCATCAATATCTCCTGTCGAATTCCGATACGACAATTGGAATGGGAGTGATTCCATTTGGAAATCAAACAGGGTTAATAACATATTTCGTGGTAAAGGTCTTAATTTAAGATGTTCTTGATAAAACTCATTGGTCTTTGAGTGTTCATTGGCAATTGCTTGACCAACAAATACAATCAATGAGAGTATAGTAATCACCGGTATCATTTATAGCCCTTTGAAAAACCACGGATTGTATAATGGACGTTACTTGACTTGTATGGCTGTTGATGTTCGAATAACGCTGTATTGTTCTAGAATCAAATTGAAAATTGTGGGAAAATCAAAAACTATGAATGTCGCAAATGCTACAATAAATGCGACAACTCTAAACCAACTGCGACACAAACTTTTCAAGAAGATATTTGCAATGAACTCTTCTTTATTCAAGCGATTATCATTTTCTTAGACAAAGCAAGCTCTATTTATGCTGTTAAGTACAATTTTAATTTGAATAACACCTCTAGATGATGTGCCAATCAGGGAAACAAGTTCCAGTAAAAAATCAATCAAATTTTCCTATAAATTTTACCAAATTGTCTGGTATAATGAACCGTTATATACATTTGGGCCATTGAAAAGCGGCGATTAAGGTTATAGACATATGTCAAATGAATTAATTAGAATAGAATCTTTTCTATAGTTCAGTTTCATTGTAATTAATCTCATAGGATGGAAAGCCTCATAGGACCAAAGACGTGTCGCAAATATTTGGTTGTTTACGACAAACGCGTCAATTCTGCGACAATAACTTTGTTTTGTTTACGTTTTTTCTCATTTCTCATAGTTAACGAATATCTAACTACTCTCACAGTTTAAGTATACATCATCAGAGATATAATCAATGCTGTCTCATATATTGGGAGTAAAACCATCAAACGATTCCTCTTACACTACAGCTTCATCTTTTGTTTCAGCGGACATAATAGAACAACAGAAAGAAAACATCCAGCCATTGCCTCAAGGAAGGTCAGTATCAAAATTAGCATCTGCGTTCAAAGAAACAGCAGCAACAACGTCACATCAACACAGAATGCAATTACAGAAAGAACGAGAACAATTTGATTCAATTCTAAGTCAAGTGGATGAATTAGATGACCCTTTACAAGTATATGTTGACTACATAGATTGGACACATAACAATTATCCCCAAGGTGCCAATGTTGATAGTGGATTGGTTCTATTACTTGAAAAATGTACGTCTAGCTTTCGAGATGTCCCAAGTTATAAGAACGATGCTCGATATTTGAAGATTTGGTTAGAATATACAAATTATTCAGATTCTCCTCGTGATATATTTGTATATTTAGCAAAAAAAGAAATAGGAAACCAATTGGCACTATATTATGAATCTTTTGCTACTTATCTCGAGTTGAACAATAAATTGAACGATGCAGATCAAATTTATCAATTAGGAATACAATCAAATGCCCGTCCACTTGCTCGACTACAAAGATCGTACAATAATTTTTGTGAACGATTGACAAATGGTTCCCATAGTATACAAGAGAATACTCAACAGGTAGTCAGAGATGTATTGGCACTTAAGTCAGGAGGAGAAATCCCTCAACGCCAGTTGCAAGAGTATGAACCAAGAAAGAAGAAGCAGAAATTGGAAGTATTCAAAGATTCCGTTGCAGACCACAACCAAAGTGTTCTATTTTCTATCTTCGGAAATTCAACAGGAGATGAACATTTACAGCTAGGTTCAACCAAAAGCCGAGTCAAGGAAAATGTTATTACTGCAAAAACATGGGCAGGTGAAGTCATGAAACAGAAAATCCCTATTCCAACGCCAGGCTGCGCAAATAGTGGCTCTAAAATCCAAGTATTTAAGGATTTCGATCTTCCAACGCCACCACAACCAGAAGGAGTAGCTCCAGTTCATGAAATTCAAGTGAAAACTCTGATACAGTTTAATGATAAAGACTTGGCCTATACGAAGGTGGAAGTAACTGGGAAGAAAACAGAATTGGTAATGCTAAACATGGATTTGGTTTATCTGGATGATATAGAATATACGTTTGAAGAAGTTCTTGCAATTTCTAGGAAGCATAATTCAAAGAGTACTCAACACACAGCTTCCAAAACTGACGCACTTCAGATTCATCCTAATATTACAGAAACAGAAAACGACAAAGAAAATGGAGAACGAGGACAGGTGGAAACGGCCCAGGAACCGGTAATGATACAAATACACGGGGCTGATGAAACAACACTATTAAGAGTTGATAACACTTTCCATGAACCAACTATGACGATGAACACTAAGATGGCAGATAATCAAATCGCATTCATGTATCGTGGTTCAGCAGCCGACTCTGATGACGAGGATATCTTACCAATAGTTCCCGAAGAAACAAACTATGACGGATTCATAACTGAAACACTAACAATTCCTCCTGCCAATTTCCAGCTACAAAATCAAGATAAGAGAAAACGCGTAGATACTAAGATCACTCCAGCCCCAGCCCCTGCAAGAGGAGACTCTACCCCCAGTTCACCATTTATAGAACAACCCTCAGACAACATTGATTCCACACAGTTAATTAATCCATTTGATGATTCATTAAAACAACACCTATTAAATGGCTTGAGAATTCCTTTATCTGCATTCTCAGGCTATCATGATCGTTCCAAACAACCACCAGCAAACAGAATGAAAAAATTCCGAGAGATCACGGCCTCAAAAACTAAAAAGATCAATCGTGGATCACAACAAGCCTTAATTGACTACTGTGGAGACCAAATATATTGCCTAATCCACGAATTGGGCCAAGGTGGCTATGGATTTGTTTATCTTATTGAAAATGGATCTAATGGTGAACTAAGGGCACTTAAAATAGAATCGCCAAGTTCAAAATGGGAATTTTATATCCTACGTATCGTTCATCGTCGATTAATAAATCAATCACATCTTTTATCAAGATTCATTTACGCGGAATCCTTATTTTATTTCCAAGATGAAAGCTTTTTAATCCTAGATTATCACAGTCAAAGTACTTTGTTAGACGTTGTCAATTACTACACGGCACAGGAACACCAACACATTCCAGAAGTACTATGTATATATTTCACGGTAGAGCTTCTATATGCTATCGAAACACTTCATAACATTTCAATACTTCATGGTGATCTCAAGGCCGATAACTGCATGGTAAGATTTGAAACTGTATCCAACTCCAACTGGTCAGAGGAATACAATCCCAAGAGTCCCGCATGGTCTAAGAAAAGTATCACATTGATCGATTTTGGACGTGGGATCGATTTATCACTCTTTCCCCAGAATACAAGATTCATAAGTGGTGACATGAAGGTCGACGAACAAGATTGTGTACAAATGAATGAAGGCACACCATGGACGTATGAAGCTGACTATTACGGCTTAGCTGGGATAATCCATTCATTGTTGTTTGGAAACTATATCCAAGTCAGGAAAAAAGATGGCCAAATATTATTGAAGAATTCATTTAAAAGATATTGGCAGTGTGACTTATGGAGCGGGTTATTTGATATGTTATTGAATCCATACAGTAGCGAAACGAAGATGTTTGAGCCCAAATTAATTGAACTTAGGCGACAAAGGGAAGTGTTTCAACATTGGTTAGAAAAAAATTCTCGCAAGCAAAATTTAAAGAGAATTATCCTGAATTTAGAAGTTGGACTAAATTCGATTAACAAAAAGCGTCTTAGTTAGGAAGAGGGTTTATTTATTTACGTGTAAATTATTGTATAACATGACAAATTTTCTTTGCTATATAATATTAATATAATACTTAATGCAATTTATCTTTCTCCTTTGCTGTCTATAGAGACAAGAACTGAACCAAAATATATAATAAATACAAAATTTTACTTTTTCAAAATTCCATGAGCAGCTGTCACAGAAGCGTTAGCTCCATTCACGTTTGAAACTTCTTCTATTGTTCCACCATCCTCCGCTAGATTCTTCAATCTTGCATCAATAATAGCATTAACATCTTCTTTATCCCTCTTGAAAGCATGAGAAAAACTATCCCATCTAGAACCACCAGTCCTTATTCTGACCCGCTTTCCACTGGGCAAAATTTCATATCCATCTTCAGCCATCATGACGTGAGGCTTATAAGAACTTGAAGTCCACCTGACCGCTGATCCTTCGCCACTGGGTGGTAGTTCATTCGGAGTGGGGTTTGTACCCGCCCTCTTTCTATGAACTGTCGATTGGATTTCCGTGGATGCTTCATTATCTTCGAATTCACTAAGATTAGAGGGCCTAGGTTGTGGTGATGGTGATAGATTCTTCGTTGAAGAACCAAGACAGAATATGGTTCTCACGACTTTCTTGATCAATTGGTACGTAGTCGACGGATCCTTTGCAAATGTCCAACTTTGTTTTAATTCTCGGTATGCAATTTGTTCAAAATATCTTCTCAACTCAATATCTTTCTCATATACTCTGAATATCTCATCATCATTAGGACTAAACATAAATTTACCAATCTTTATCAAAATATCGAACAATATGGGAACGGCGAACAACACCAATAATGTTGCCCACCAGCTCTGATCTCTACCCCAAGTATACAATCCATGAGCGACAAAATAAATAGGGGAATCCTTGGTTTGATAAAGTAACATAATCAAAATATTCCACAAACCAAACCCACCAACAGATATAATAAATGATGCAAATGCTAACCAGTTTCTATTTTGCATTTCGATAAGAGTACATTTTGCATTGATGAGGATAACTAAAGCTGCAAATGACATGGAACCTAATGCAAAAGTGGTATTGTCTCTAAGGGCTGTGAACCCCCATACATAATACAACAAGAACGAAATACCCACACTCTGAAATGCGGCCAATATCATCCAAGAAACAAAAACTTTCAAATTGAACGCTTGGTACAACCTACCTTTGGAGTATAATTCGGGCACAGCCAACAATGTAGCTGGTTTTAAATCTTTGTCAAACATCCCGATACAAAGAACAGGCAAGGACGTGAATAAAGTATTAAACATTGACAACGACCAACTTTCATATAATGAACTTCCAGAAAACAACGTATTTCGTTGGTACACACATTGGGTGAGATAGAACAACAATTCCTTATAGAATGTGCATAACACAAACTTCGAAGTCCGGACATAATTGTACCTTCCATTTACAAGCAATAATTTTAACAAGAATCTGAATTGGGCAATTGCATAATCTGCTGATCTTGCCGCTTGTAAGCCCTCCTTCCCAGTTATACCAACCCCAATATCTGCACTTTGGATCATTGCAATATCATTCGCTCCATCACCAATAGCCAACGTCACTGCATTTTTATGCAAACCACGAATAGCACTTACCATATTTGCTTTTTGAGATGGACTTGCCCTACAACAAATAGTGGAATCGACAAGGGCACACAACTCAAGAAATAAAGTAAACATTGTCGGGTCACTCTCTACTTCAGTCAACGTCCCTCCATCAATAACCAAGACACAATGAGCTACTCTTTCTGCTTGAATTTCCAGAGTGGCAGATGTTATCCGATCCATTAATACATCCTTACCTTCGTCGCTTGACAATATCACCACGGTGGAATAATCTTTGATCAACCTGCACGAATAGCCAATGTTGATGGCGGTTTCTCGTTTATCACCTGTCAACATCCATAATTTAATCCCAGCACGGCGCAATTTGTCTATCGCTTCGCTTACACCATCTTGTAACTTATCTTCAATAGCTGTAGCACCAATTAATTCTAGATTATGTTCAATTCGTCCACCAACTTCTTCCACCAACTTTGCACGATTCACAAGAGAAGCGTTTGCATCATGATATTCATTAGACCAGTTTTCATATTCCTGTTTATCTAACCATTTAAATGAATATAGCAACGTACGCAACCCTTCAGTGGAAAATTCTTCTAGATGTTCTAACGTCTTTTCAATAATAAATTCATCATTAACCAATAACTTATCATTTGGAACGAAATGAGCAGATTCATACAGACCTTCACTATCCACTGGTAGTCCACTACTTCTACTACCACTACTATCAGCAGAGTCAGTTCTAACTGGGCTAGTACCTGGCCTGGAACTTGTTTCATTATCATAGACATCTAAACTGTACTTCTTCAGTTGTTGAAGATGTAAAGACTTTCGAGCCCTGTTCGCAATATCAGCAATCTCATCCTCATCGGTACCCATTAAAGCATTATCTATACTATTCATCATCCGAATCCTTGCTGAGCTTGCTCTTGGTGCACTCAGACTAAAACTTGGTCGTATAGACGACCTACGTGGAGACATTTCTACTGAACACGACTTCTTCGAATTCAAGATTACATCGGCCTCTTGAGTCTTTCGTTCCGAGCTCTGCAAGGAAATCTCGCGTGCTTTCTCTAGGGCTAATTTGGAATTCTTGAGTCTTTCCAAGATGATACTGTCAGCACCTTTACATATAACCCCTATTCTCCCGTCTGGGAACTTCACAATTATCGACATTCTCTTTCTCGCCGATGAAAATTCTATGACATCCAAAACAGCATATTCCTCCAATTTCGGGTCATTATCGAAACCATTAGGATACGTACGTATAACGAGCCGACTATTTTGTCGATCGTAAACAACATAGCCCAAATCTCTTGCAGCTTGAACAAGAGCAAGCTCATCGGGTGATGCAGCTTGATAGCATATATCTTCATCTTCAATAGTAAAGTTAGTTTCTCCACTACTGGAATCTGGAGTTGTTTTGGTAGATTGTTTTCGTGGAAGGCAGGTGTTACACAAGGCGATACTTAATAAGAAAAACTTTGCTCTCTTGGCGAATAATGTTTGCGGATGACTTTGAATATGTCTTAGCAATTGCAATGAATTGCTTAAGTTCTGGATCTTATATGGGAGAGCCAGCGATGTCCAAGAAGTATGCACAGATTGAGCATCGACGCTCTTTCTGGCAATTGAAGTTGTACTTGTTCTTGGTGCATAGTCAATTGATGTTCTAGATGGAGATTGGACTGGGGGTGCATGCATACTTAATCGAGGAATTAATGGTGCTATGGAAAGACTATTTGGATTTGCGCGTTCATCCGCCATCAAATCTAAATCATGAAGCCAACTTACCCCACATACACTGAATTTCCGGAATACCATCTTATTATCAGTTAGCGTTCCCGTTTTATCACTAAAAACGTAAGACACTTGACCCAATTCTTCTAGGATAGTTGCCGTTTTCGCATCAGCAGGAGTATTGGATTCGACATGATACATGTCTATATCAAACTGTAAAAAGCACAACTGCATGACTTTGATGAATTCCATTGTTACGTAAAGTGAAAGCGGAATCAAGGTGTTATACATGATTATAAATCCCATTAAAGTTGGAGCGACTCCAGCATCTTGTTCCAATAAATACCAAGCTCTGGTTCTATACAGAATATAAAATATTCGTTGAGCCATCGTAGAAAAGGCAGATAACATTATAACAACAAATACCATAAATATAACAATATAGTTGATGTTCTTTTGCAACTTAGGGGCTTTAGTTCTTGGGTTTTTTATATTATTCATTCGAATCTTCGTTTCCTCTCCAGTAAATACCACTAATCCTAGAACCGAACTTGTATTTCTGAGAATGCTTCCTCTATAAACAATATTATCTGGACCCAATGAATAAGTTTTATCATTCAAATGGAAGGATCCTTCAAAGTTGTATAAGTCAATATTTGGATCTTCGGTAGTGACCAATGTTCGTAAGGTTTTCAAACTAGACACATTAGTAGCCCTTTTAACTAGTTCAACATGGGGATATTTTGGTTTTAAATTCGTTTCACCATCTAATGCCATTGTTTCAACATATGCAATTTGCGTTTCCAAATCACTTGTTGATATGAGGATCACATCTGCAGGAAACCACTCATTTTCTTTGATTTTAACTATATCACCCACTTTCACGTTTTTCCAAGTCGTGCTGTACTCTTTGACATTATATTTTTTCAAGGCATTTGGATCTGTATATGGCATTCTGGTTATGGCTTCCTCTACAGAAGAGGACGACGATAATGGAGGTGATATATTATTGGCTTCATTTGTAGTATCCACGTCTGTCATTATAGTAGTGATTGAATGTGTGTCATACTGGCTCAATTCGTGGTCTTCTCTAAGTACAATAGTTCTTTTATTATTTTCATCCTTGTCATGACCATGTCTCTTCCAATCATCAAAGCCTTCACGGGCAATCGAAATTGACATAAAAATACACAAAGGAACAATGGTTGTGTATTGACCGGTAGTGGACCAACCAGGAATCATTTGCATAATTGCAACCACCATGAAATAACAATTTGCAATTTTTGAAAATTGAGCTTTCAACTGTTTAGGTAAGAAATCATATGCTGTATACTTTGAGGAGGTAATAGTATTGTCAATGTAAGGTTTATTGCTTCTTTCATCAATTAATGAATCATGCTTTGAGTCATAATAATTATCCTGATAATATTCATTGATTGTATTATGATCAATAGCTAATGGAATAACTCTACCTGCAATTGTTGGAGGTAAGTTTCTGATGCCGAGAATTCTATTTTTTATGTCTATCAATGTTTGTAAAGCTTTGGAATGGGTTTTATATCTCCTAAACTGTTGCCTTTCTATTTTGGAAACAAATGAATCACCGGTGCTTGATAGATCTGACAGGACACTAGCAGCTGTTAAATGTGTGGTTGATGTTGCCAAGTTTGGATTCAAAGTATTAAATGTACTTGGTGCACTTCCAACTTCAACTGAGGGTTTTGTTGATGAATGAGAGTCATTGAAAGATGGTAAATTAGCAGACAAATTGCTCAACTCAATATTTCCCGAATTGGATTGCTCTATATTAATCGTTGGTGGTGGCGGTTGAATATGCTGTTGATTGGGAGGTGGACTTGGCGAAGGTGACGTCTGTAAGTTGAATGCTTTGTTGAACAACTGAGATCTTAATGACAAACCTCTTTTCCTTCTAGTTTGCGAAGTACCTTGCGGAATTCTTAAGCTCGATGGTTCATCTTGCAGTTGTTCCGGTTGCTGAGAAAGTGATTCCGGAATTGAAGATTGTTGTTGGTCTTGGTGCGAATGAATAGGAGGCACTGTTGGCTCACATCCGTTCTTGGTAGTATCACTATGATTCATCCTATATGTCTATAATGTATATATATATCTATATATATGAGGGTCTGAGGATGTGTAACAAGTTCAATGCATATGTAATTGGATGTATATGTAACTGCCTATATGATCATGAGCCCATGAGGTTGGGTAATGGTTGTAAAAAATGTGTGTTGTGATGGTCAAAATAATGTTAGTAGTGGGCTGCCTAATTTTCCCGTTGGAATCCCAAGCGAATAATCAATCGCTTAATTGAAATTAACATTGTCTACCTTCTAACCCTACACACGCTATAGTATTGTATAGCATGCTATATCAACCGAACACACGATAAAACGGGATTATGATAAGTAAGCTCAACCATATAATTTTGGTTTCATTAGCGTCAGTTATGGTTCCGACTGATCTTTGCTCATTCTTGCTAGATCCTTCGCGGGCTTGTTCTTCAACTTTTTTTATTGTGACCTAATCTCTCGTATTGTCTCACGATACTTGACCTCAGTTGCTTTTGTTACCCTCTTGAGGACTGGTTCATGTAAGATATTTTGCATATGGGATTCAATGATTAAGTTTACATGAGTGTCATCATGATAACTTCCCTTCATCATTCAGAGATAAGTGCCATCCAGTAACCGAAAAGCGTGAAGTTACATACAGTTGTCTCGTCGTATGACACATATTTGCAAGCGTAAAGAGAGGAATTCTAATCAATTCTCATGATTAAGCCAGATGAGAACTTCTCATTTACGCTTCAGCTGCAAAAACATGTAGTCTTGGTTCTCAGTTAAATTTATAAATTTATTTTAAACAAAATAGCTACATAACCTAATATACTTATTCAGTTAAACCAATAACACCACAAGCTGGTCTAGCACCGGCATGACCAGTGGTCTTGGAATCAGCAAATCCACCCTTACCGTAATCATCGGTACCTTCATGAATTACAACAGTTCTACCAATAATAGAGTTTTCACCAATTAACTTAATCAATAAATCTTGCTTGGTTCCCTTGGCAACACCATTGGCATCAGTGGTGACATTACCTAAATCACCAACATGTCTCTCGTCATCTTCTGGAGCACCATGAGTTTTTTGGAATGGGTTAAAGTGAGGACCAGCAGAAGTACAACCGTTGGTGTTGTCACCAAATTGATGGACATGGAAACCACGTAAAGCGTTTGGATCGTTACCAGAGATTTCATAAGTGACAGTAGTTGGTTCGGCTTCGGATTTTTGTTCAAAGTAAACAACACCGGAAACCTTCGAATCACCTCTTAAGATAGCAACTGCATTGGATTGTTAGTATCAAGGTTGAACAAACTTTTGAAATAGAACAGACTGGATGACATTAGATGTTATCAATTAAATTATCAACCACTGTTATTACTCATTCACAATCGGTTGAGCAAATTATCATCTCCCAATTAGAAAACTAAAGTCTAAAACTTGCTCAATTGAACTAAATATTTTGCAATCGAGTCACAGATTCCTTTTCAATCCTCAATTCTTCTACCCAAAATCATATGTTTACATACCAGCTTTGACCATTTTGTATAATTATCGATTAATTGAATATCAATTGATATGAACAAGAAGAAAATAGCAAACACATTGGAAATTTAAAAATGCTCTGGAAAATTCCCTCCGTTTTTATTTGGGGGGAGCTGGTCGTGTAGCTTGCTAAAACTGACCAAGTAATTTCCGGATTTAAATACGATGTTAGGAAGTGTAATTGCGTGCGTTAATTACTAATTCCGACTGGAGATATTTTGCTACTTTGCTCTAGCAACTTAGACACTCATTCCGCTATTAATCTATTCTCCTGTTCTTTTACTTTTGCCAATGGGTATAGTTCTTGTGATCCTGACATTTGCCGAGGCCGGATGAGTCACCCGTGGCACTTACTAAATTAATATAATTGCGACTTTGATTTTGTTTGGTTGCGGATAAAGCCACAGCAAGACAAACGTCAAATATGCAGGAAAATGTAAGCTTAACCTAACGTTATCCGTTAATTTCTCAATCAACTCAAATAGGTTGTTCAATGGAATTGATAGAAGTAAATTAATCTGATAAACATTCCTAGAGAGAAAAATACCAAGTGAAATGGCGCCGCTATTTATATTCTTAGTTCCCAACAATAACTTGTTCGATTTAGCCATAATCTAATTTCTTGATACAAAATTCACTACTTTAGTAGTTATGATCGTTCTCTAGCAACAAAGAAGCAGTAATATTGTACCCTATATACATTCATCATAAGATCTGAGATTTAAGCCCTAGAGTTCTCTTCTTGATACCTTAAAATCATAAATCCCTCTAACTTGTCGTCTAATTATATTAATATCTTCATGAATATCTGGATATATCTTTTCATTAAACAAAAACTGGTATAATTCTTTCTTAGTCCAAGAATTAGTTGGATGTGCGTTTACTTCTTCCCGTTCTTCTATTTGTTCCAGCTTATCCTTCCCCTCTCTTTCTACATGATCAATTGATTCAGAACTACCGCGGTGCTCGTGATTAACCTTCAGTATCGGGGAATGCTTTTGTTCGCCACCATATTTGGACCCCACGTTCCGCTTATGAAGTGCTGTTTTCTCATCTGATGGTCTATTACTTGGTTTCTCGGGGGAGATTTCAGGTAGCCGTGACATTTCATATATGATATACCCTACAGAACCAAGAATTATGCCAGTATATAACCAGAATCCCTTCTTTTTAAATCGATTCATAAATCGATCTAATCCCGTAGGGGTCTTTGAAGGCCCAAGCACAAATATCATTGCCTATTTTAAATCGGAAGCAGATAGTTGAAAGGTAATAGTGAGGAAGATTTCAAAAATCTATAAAAATTACAAATTGGCTCAGAAAGTTGTTGATGTTAATTGACGATTGATATGCATAATGTTGGTTTATTTACCTCTTTCAACTATTTTTTAAAAAAAATGGCCAGTATTTATATGCATTACGTTTTAAATCGATCACATCGCCATCGTAAAGTGAGCTCATATTAATTAATTTTTGTGTTTGAAGTTTGTGGAGAATTTGTTCCAAGAGGATATGTAATTGAACTTAATGTGTTTCTAGCAGAACTGGGTGAAATATTGGCTAAATTAGCAAAATACATTAACTTTTAATCGATAATATCTTGCATCCATTTTTCTTTGAGTATTTATTTAAAATTAAGTGCTATACATTTCAATTTTTAAATGACCCTAAAAATGAATAATATGAGAGAAGCCACAACCGTCACGACACCGAAAGTGTTACCATAGTCGGTGCGGCCGAAATTGATTCTAAGAATCATACAAGGGGCTCAATTACATCAAACTGCCGTTATGGCCGTAGCATCGAGGCAGCTTTAATGAAGATGTTATTCATCCTGACCTCGTGAAAGGAACGGATATGGTTAAACAATATGTTTCCCATGATTGAGGCTAATTCTAGTCGAAAATGACCCAAATAATTACACAGACTTTACGAAAAGGTATGATTAACAGATTCAACGCCTTCCCACACACATAAGCAACTGCTAGGAAACGCTGTGCGCATAATGGGTCAAATGCAAGGAGGGAGTAAAACTATGATTAAAATGGCCCAAATAAAATTCCCTAATAGGGGAGGGGAGGATAGACACCGGCGAAATGAGTTAAGATGGTCCCAAAATGTCAGTCATGCCCAATGTTGTATGTATAGACCAACCTAAAGTGATAACAAAGAGGAGCATTCTTCTATATTTTCTTACGCATTGAGTAGAACATAGCTATGTTGCCTTTTCTGATGTAATGTCGGCAACAGTTGCAAGAGTTCAATTTGGACTGAAGATACAGGCCAAAATTGGGAGGTTCATAATAGCAATCGGTACCTTCTCATCATCACTTTCTTTTCTCCTAATTAACAGAAACGGCTCGGTTAACCATTCACTCTCAGGGATAGTAAATATGGTAGACCGCTCCGCAAGAGCTTGCAAATCAGCTGGTTCATCAGAAAGTCCTATCCTATTTCTTTTCATATCATAACCTAAGAGGAACTGAGTCCAGTTTGGCTTGGGACGGATCGCAAACTGTTCTAAATTTAAAGATCATTTGTGCCACGATTAATAATCGATTATTACAAATCCTACCAAAATTAATCAATTTGGTCAATTTTGTCTCATTCCCGGAAAATTTATTGATGTGGCTGTACAGCAATTTTATCAAGTAGTTGAAGATATCAAAAACACTCCGAAGCATACCCAGACTACAGTATTTGACTGGTCAATTTTGAAAAAGCTTTTGATAGTTTTAACCATTCATATTGATTGGCAGTATTAGCGTACAGCAATATGGGCAGACGAATGACCAAATGTTTAATTGCGATGTTGTGTGACCAGAAAGGTGGTATGTATATTAATACAAGGATAGGAAGGAATTTTAAAATGTCTATAGGGACGGGACAAGGTAATCCAATTTCACCAATCATTTTTATGCTGGAGTCATTTCTTCAACTGGCGGCTCACAAGTGTCAGGGTATTTGCCTACTTATCTCCCGTTGACAAGGGCGCAATATCAGGCATTCACTGATGATGTCATCCTCTACATGAATTTTCAAGGCTATCCGTTAGTGAATGCCGAATTGCAGGAATTTCAAAAGGAGGCCACCACGAAGATTAAACCAGCGAAATCGGAAATATATGTGCTCTCGGCCAAGCAAGAACAGCATGTTATAAATAATTGTTGAAATTTGGGAGCCACCAATTTGGGGAAGACAGGTGATCAAATATTTGGGTGTGCTTTCTGAACCCGTTGATTATATTGAAAAGTATGCAGAATTTACGAAAGGGGTAAAGGATTCACGATTTCAAGAATTGCCATTACATGAAAAACGGTTGCATATTAATTCATTCATATTTTCAAAAATCTTTTATCATGACTTAATGAGGCCAATTCACTCACACGAGATCAGCTATTACCAGCATCATTTGTTGCACGAATTGGCGTCGATCGGAATGGAAACGTGCATTGCCCATCCCCATAGGATGGATTAAATTGGATTAATCTTGATGAACAGCTAAGAGAAAGGACGAAGATGATATGTATGTTATTTTTTCCTTCAGATAATTGGGGACCAGTGCCATTGAGGGATAAGATCCAGTATTTTTCAGAACAGCTTGCGGATCGTTCCCATCCAAACTGGACTCAATTTCTCTTAGGGTACACAATGAAAAGCAATAGGATAGGCAGTTCAGGTGCACCAGCGGACTTGCAAGCACTTGCGGAGTGGTCGCCTATCTTTACCATAGCTGAGCGGGAATGGTTAACTGAGTGGTTTCTACTCATTCGAAGAACCGAGAGTGATGAGGAGGTGGAAGTCGATTGGGCTTATGATCCTCTGAATTTTGGTCTGTATGTTAGCTCCATAATGAATCCTAGCGATAATATTGCCGCTTCTCTCGCTAATGTTGTCAATACAATTGCTGAAAAGCTTGTAAATATGGATATATTTAAACCGATTAGTAAGAAAATAGAGAGGAAGGATGCTCATCTTTGTTATCTGTCCAGTTTGGTTTCTACATATAACATTGGACAGGAACAAATTGTGAAATTTTGGGAACGCCTAAATTCCTTTCGTCAGTGTCTGCCAAACCAGGTAGATTATGTTTGGAAATTCCATTTATGTCACATGAATCATATATTTGCTCTCTCTCCGCATATGACCATTCTGTACACTGCCTTTCCTGGTTGTTGCCTATGTATGCGGGGCTTAAATGAATCACTTGAACATATCTTTTTTAATTGTGTCGTGGCTAGTAAAGTATGAGGGATTCTTTCGGGTCATTTTCAGGTACAATTACCATTACTCGTGGAAAACATATTGTTTAATCATCGTCGATCTCGTCAAGAGGTTGTGATGATTAACACCTTTTTCAAAGTTGTTTCGCTGTTAAGGCGACAACGTCGGTTCGTTGATATTAGATGATGCTCAGCTTGCATGGTGGACGCTGCGACTATCGTAACTCGTTTCGAGTCTTGATAGATGTAGCCTCTCGTTTCATGCTCGTTTTCTAGGGTTATTGAAAAAAAGCATTTATATAAACACTTTTGTGTATAGTGATTCCAGCACCATTTCGTCCAAGAAACCAAAACGATCATTCGTAATTTTCACATCGAACCAAGCAAAAGTATCACTTATCAATTTGGCCTCACCTCTGAACAATGGGAACCATCTTGGAGACGCCAAAAGAAATGAAAGGTCCGCTTTCCCGGTAAATTAGAAGAACCCCATCGCATCGATCTTGGCTATCATTCGCATCTCGGACGTCGTACCACAATTAACCAAACACCCAATAAGCATCTACCTTATTGCTTACTATGCGTGAATTATGCGGTCCATGAACCCGTACTGCTTCATGTATATCAAGATTGCCCAATGGGTCTTATGGAGCAACCGCCCTTTTCTACCACTTTCATTACGTAAGATTATTGGTCGAGCACATCTATCTGACTCAACGTATACGTTCTACGATCGGTTCTTCCATCTCGTCACCTGGATTTGCTATACGGCGACGATACTATCCGGAACTGCTCAGTCCCATGACTGGAGCTCAACTAGCCCCTTATTCTTGGACCGCTTAATCGCATTTACGTCCCGGCTCTGATCAGCTACACGCACATTCAGTTATCCTACCTTTGTTCGCTCCTCCTTAATTGACTTATTTTGTTTCATGAGTGCTTACATTCGATGAATCAGGTTTTTCTCTATAGTCGTGTGTACTTATAGTTTTATCCTTAATGATGATACAATAAAAAAAAATTAGTTTTAAATAACTAAACACCCATTTCAAAAATCAAGAGAAATACATGGATTCTGATAGCTTGGGCATCCCATGTAAAATAATATCCTGATCTCTAATGCTTGCACTTTGCCAATTAATTTAGCCAATAGAAAATCATGAATGACTTACTTAATAATTATTCATCGTAATGACGTAGAATTTCAGGTCCCTATATGTCCGTAAACTTTTTAAAGTGACATCTTCTGTTTTCCTGGCCAAATCCAACCCCTCACTATCCCTTATCACCCACCTAGATAAATTTCATCATGATTTTTTTTGCTTCTTCCCCATATTAAAATGCAGCACATTATCTCAACCAAGAAAAACCCTTTTGATTTGATCTCTAGACACAATTGATCACTTGCATAGAAAATGACGTTTAAAGCGAAAGATTTTTGCGTAGTCACATTCAAATCAGAGTGTGCTGAAAAGGACGAATCTGACTTCATTCAACAAGTCACAAGTCAAGGGGGGGAAGTTGTTAAGCAATGCAAAAGAAGACATAGTTATGATGTAAGAATGCCATTTGAGGATATTGAGAAACTCGACCAGGATAAAGTTGCAGTTATTCAATTTTTAACCGAATAGTGACTTTTCGATTTATGGAAATAATTTTGTTTCTATAAAGCTGGTATGAATAATGATTGAATGATAGGGATAGGATTTGGTACCTTACTGTCGGTGTCGGCAGTTTTTATTTTATAATATATAGGGCAATGAAAGTTTAACATAGCGAGTTACAATGTAGAAATAGACAAGGAGGTTTTGAAAGGATGAGTACATCTTTCAATATTCCACTTTGCTGTTTCGTTCATAGAGCAACCGTAATCCCAGCAACGAAAGAATAGCAAACGACACACAGAAGGAATTAGAGGCATATATAAATGCCCATGCACCTCGATCTCTGTTCACTCAACTTTCTAATATACTAGAAGCCAAAATATCGAGTAAGAATGGAACAACTAGGTGGTAAATCTGGAGCAAAAGACACGTTTACAATCACATTAAAAGAAGTATCATTGGATGACGCAAAAGACTTTATGGAAAATGTGGAAGGCTTGGGTGGGTCTATAATCGAGCAAATACCAGAAATGAATAGTATGGATGTTGTATTACCTCGTGGAAAACTTAACGACTTGGATTGCTCAATCGTTCAGAATATGCAATTCGTTGATGAATAGTCATCCAATGAATACAATTAAATATTATTAGGTTATTTCCGTAGTTTTTTATAGGTAATGTATTTTCTAGTCTTATAGCACGATCATTTATCGGATGGATCTCTTCAAAGGTCAATCTAAATGAATAATATACCTTTGAGTTTAGTCAATTGAAGTAAACTCAATTCCAAAAGGTGTGGTCTGTTAAACAGATCTTCTGAATCACGAAAAATAGTTTTCGCAACCTTTGTTTACCGATCCATAGCAAGGGCCTAAATAAATTAAATGAAATTAAATTAAGAATACCACTCAAGATTGGAAGCAACCGATACTGACGAGAATAAAAATATAAATACTCGACAACTTACTCAAGAGAATAGACAACCTAGACATTTGTAGATCATAGGTGAAAAATGTCACAACCTGAGTATACGCACTACCTTTTAACCTTAAACCCAGATTGCCCAGAACAAGAATCCGAACATCTACGACTTGAAGTTCAAGATCTTGGGGGAGAAATAGTTCACGAATATCCCGATTCTCGTCTATTAGAAATAGAATTACCAGGAGACAATATAACCAAATTGGATTGTTCTTGCGTATTTAACGTGTTAAGTTGCTAATAAAATTCTAGAACGGGATTTGGGGGGTAGACGGGGGAGGGGTTTGTAACCAACTACAATTTAGGTACTGCTCTGGTTTGTAAATATGTTTTGACAATGAACTATTGAGTAGGAAACCGGTCCTGCAAGCCAGGGAAAATAGATGAATTAGACTTAAATGTTAAGATTCTGTAACCTTTTCAGATTAGGGGTTATCTGTATCAAATTGTTTGCTATAAAAACTGGTTGCGTTATGTTTATCCACACGCGCATTAATGAACGTTTGGTTTGAAGCTACTATGCAAAGAGTTATTTCCGGCTTGCTACTGTAAAACTTTAAATTAAATATCGCAAACACTTTTTAGCGCAACTATCCCTTCCATCTATATAAATAAAAAGGATAAACCGCAATTAACAATATTGTGATCACAAGATCCAAAATATACAGACCCAAGTTACTGATCAATAAATACCGTTTAATGTATTGTCCTTCTATTAACAATGGCACATATTATAAACGATCCAAAATCACGTAGATCCACCCCAGACTTTTACAATATCACACTATCGCAAGACTGCTCGGAATGGGATTTGGTCCAATTTTTGCAGAACGTAAAAAAAATTGGTGGAGATGTTATGATTAAATATCCCCTGAATAGAAGTTTTGATGTTAGACTACCACTAGATGGTATTCGAAAATTAGATCATGGATCGATTGAGAACATACAGTTTTTGGATGAATGGTGAAAGATAACATGGCATAGGTGTATATTTATCTGTCGTTGTACATAATACTGTATAAATCTTCAAGTAATTAATTTGCTAAGCATATTTACATACTTGTTAGTGGGTTGTGTAGGTTATTAGAACCATAGGAAACCTTATAACTCTTTGACTTGAAAATTTGATATCCGATTACGACAATTTACATTGCTTGACAGATGTTGATAAGGAAAATCAATGACTTCATTTTTGGGTCAATGTTGATAGAACACGAGACTTTTTACTTGGTTAGATCTATCTATTTCCTAACTTACAGCAAGGTACATGGGCCCAATAAAAAATAAACAAAAAACATGCCCCTAGGCTAAAAAGCTGGGACCTCTTCAACGAGTGGAGAATTGCTGATCTAAATAGCCTGATCTTGCGAATAAAACGTTTGTTCCAACATAGTCGATTAGTAGCAAACGTACTTATGTACCACTTAAGAAACGATTATTTTTTAAGACTAGTTAAACATATGCAAAAAATTGCTTCCTGATGATCAAATCTGAAAAACTAGGAGGAGGGGGAGCCACAGGAACTTTAAATTTAGTTAGTTCAGTGAAAAAATAAGTGGCTTGACTTTTTAGATCTCAAATCATGATTAGGAAATTTCAATGCAAGTTAGATATTGAGAACGGATGGATTAAAAGTTTATATATATTCTCCTTTTATTGTCCATCTTTTCAACTGTAGATGATAATTTGTTATTCTTAGTCCATTCCCTACACCGATTATTAGAAATAGCATATTGCACAAAAATAGAAAGAACGACACAATGGAACGCATAGAAGGAAAATATTTTGTGATCACACTAGACCCAGAATCCACTTATTATGAAGCCCAAATGTTTAAAGATAATATTACATCAGCTGGTGGGCAAGTTGTTAATGAAAATAGGACACTCAAATGTTTTGATGTCAGATTGCCTCCAGGAGGGCTTGAAGATTTAGACGAGGCATTTATTGATCATATTGATCGTATTGAACCCAAGAGTGGTTCGCACGATATACTTAGTCATGCGAAAGGTTAATCTGGTTTATTTCGCTCTTCAGCTTAGGTGAACTTCTTAATGCTTGATTTATAAATATGTCTATAGGTTAAATAATGGATGGTAATAACTAATTTCAGATATTGGTCATTTATTTGATTTTGCAGCCAATTGATAGAAAGATTTCTAAAATGGGATTCGAACAATTAAACACAACAATTTAAAAATTTCATCAATACATGCTAAGTTATGCATTGTTCGTTCTATTGTGATTTCTAAATTGATATCTTAGTATGGTTTCACTTATTTTTGACTTATAGTGTTGCACCTGGTGCAGGAACTAAACCTTTTGGTGTGGTTTTTTGCGAGAGCAACTTTTGTTCCTGATTGAGTTGCTTGGTGCTTGGTGGCAAATAAGAACGAAAACCCCTGAGCTCCCAAAAATTATTTAACAAGCCGAAAAACAGAATATTGAGCACACCTTTTCTTCTTTGCATTTATGAAGTATGACAGATATTAATATTAAAAAATCAATTGGTATATTAGTATTAACAGCACTCATTACTATTAGCATATTTGTAACATCAACAGGTCATTTATCATCAAGAGCTACTATCATGTCGGATACAAAGAATAAATATATTGTTACTTTAAAACAAGACGCTACAGATGAAGCCGTAGCAGATTTTAAAAAGTCAATTGTTGAATCTGGTGGTAAAATCACTTCAGAATTTGAAATAATTAAAGGGTTTGCTGTGGAATTATCACCAGACCATGATGTCGAAGCGCTTGAAGCTAATACTAATGTCTTAAACGTTGAAGCTGATCAAGAAGTTCATATAAATTGAGATTGCGTTTCAATCTTAAAGTTTTTGAGATTAGTTATGCGCCCTCTTATGACTTTGCTATATGCAAGTAACGTGTCCTTCTGTTTTACCAACATAAATATTGTAGACTCAATAGATTTCTTTCCAAAGAATATTTAGTTATTTTTGAGTGAATATTAGCTTTATCGAAATATCATGATCTTACTAATCAATAAACATTTCAGTACTGGATTATCAATACTTGTTTCCCCAAAACATTGCATCCTAAACTAAAAATTCTCTGTAGCAAATCCAAACCTTCTTCTTTGAATCGAAGGTCTAAATAGGAGGATCCTGTTATAAAAGGCCTCATTCCCTCACTTACTTCTTGATGTGGGCTTCCTTTACAGGTTTACTTACATCGTCCCTTCTTGGTTAGTATGAACACTGCATATTTCTCCCTCTGTTGACAATTCATTTGGGTAATTTTAGTGACATCCTTGTAAGGAGTAAGCTGAATATGTCGTGAAACTATTGATTGTCCTTTCACAGTCGTTGTCTTGTGAAGTAACCATCTTTTGTTATTGTCTTCTTTGTTGTTGGTTTTGTGATTTATTTTCCCCACGTTTTACTAAACTCTGTTGTTTTACCAACTACCATTCCATCTTTTTTCCCCTTCTCTTCTCCTTTCCCCTATAAATTACATCAAGTTCCTTTGCATTCCATCTTAACCGCGCCATAATTTTTGCCTTTGTGTTTATCATTGACTCATATACGGCATCTATATCTGTATAGAATAATAATACTAATGAGTTACAATAACTTTAATCGCCAACCGCGATTTAAGCCAATTGATCACCTTTATGAACAGAGAATTCGTCAATTTACTGATGGCGGAAGGTATAGTGATTTAAATTTACCCAAGTTTTATCACTTACATAGGTCAGAAATCTCCAATTTGCTTGCTTGGAAAGTCCCAGATATTGATGGAAAGACTCAACGTCCACTATTTAAAGATATCGATTTTGAAAATGTTGAATGGTCCCATATTGGAATCGGGCATAATTTTGGTCCAAGTTGGAAAACATGGTGGGTTAAATTTACGATTGATATTCCTCAAGATTGGTTACAATATGAATTAATTGAGCTTGAGTGGGATACTGGATGTGAAGGATTATTGTATAATGGTGAAGGGTTTCCTTTGCAAGCCTTTTCGGGAGGTGATAGAACAGCATTTAGGGTTGCTCCAGAGTATAGAAAAACCGGCAAACAATTATTCTACATCGAAGTTGCTTGTAATGGAATGTTTGGTAATGGATCTGATGGTGAACCTAACCCCAACAGATATTTTAGATTAAGTAAAGCTCATTTGAATGTTCCTGATGTTGAAGCAAAACGATTATTTTGGGATTATTGGATTTTGGGTGATGCTTCACGTGAATTTCCAGGCGGAAGTTGGCAAAAATATCAGGCAGCTGATTTATGTAATCGAATCATGAATGCATTTGATCCCGAAGATAGAGAAAGTATCAAACATTGTAGAGAATTAGCTCAACAGATGCTTGGTAGTAAAATCAATTCCGAAGAAGTTTTTGATGAGTTTGACAACAATGTAATAAAAAGAATTGATGTTTTTGGTGTTGGGAATTGTCATATCGATACTGCTTGGGAATGGCCATTTGCAGAAACAAAACGAAAAATTCTTAGATCATGGGCTACTCAATTACGTATTGCAGATGAATATCCAGAATATGTATTTGTAGCGCTGCAAATGCAACAATTTAAATGGCTAAAACTATATCATCCAGAAATCTTTGATAAGATCCATGAGAAATTTACAACCAATCAGTTCTTGCCCATTGGTGGTTCTTGGGTTGAAAATGACACCAATATGCCAAATGGAGAATCATTAATCCGTCAATTTGTCCTTGGTCAAAGATACACAATGAATGAATTTGGCTTCTATACGAATATCTTTTGGTTACCTGATACATTCGGTTACAGTTCCCAAATCCCCCAAATTTGTCAACATGTTGGTATTTCCCGCTTCTTAACTCAAAAGTTATCTTGGAACAATATTAACACGTTTCCTTTAACAACCTTCAATTGGAAAGCCATTGATGGGTCACAGGTCTTGGTTCATATGCCACCAGCAAATACCTATACTGCAGCAGCTCATTTTGGTGATGTTATGAGATCTCAACATCAACACAAAAATCTTAGAGACGACCCAACTGGACTATTATTGTATGGTCACGGTGATGGGGGTGGAGGTCCTACAGAAGAGATGATTGAGAAGTTGAGAAGATGCCGTGGATTGGCAAATACTTGTGGATTAATTCCAACTGTTCAATTGGGTGTTACCGTTGATGATTTCTATGATCATATTTTGGAAAAATCAAATCAAGGTGCTAATTTACCAACTTGGACCGGAGAAATTTATTTAGAGTTTCATAGAGGAACATACACTACCCAAGCTTTGGTAAAAAAATATATGAGAATCGGTGAAGTGAAATTGCATGATTTGGAATTTATTGCTGGGTGGATTAGTCTTAAATATCCCCATTATAAATATCCCGCTAAAGAGATCAATTCACTTTGGGAAGATTTGTTATTATGTCAATTTCACGATGTTTTACCAGGTAGTTCCATTGGAATGGTTTATTATGACGAAGTACACCCAATGTTGGAAAAATTATTGGAGACTGCACAAGCTCTTACTAATGAAGCTTTGCATCATTGTGGGCAGGTTTCAAGATTAGATGAAATCAAGCTTGTCAATACATTACCTTGGGATAGATATAATGAAATCATTAATGTTAACAGGCACCAAGAGCCAGAATTGTTTCACTTGTTAGATGAGAAGAAGTGGGGAATAGTAAAGGATGGTGGTGATTCTCTCGCTATTTCTGTAAACACCATTGATGGTGTTACCTCTATCAACAAGAAGATTGAATATGGGGCTGGCGTCAAGGAAACCAAAGATGGTTTTGTCTTGAGCAATGGATTACTTACAGCCAAAATTTCAACCACTGGTATTGTTACCTCATTGTATGATGAAGTTAATCATCGTGAAGTGATTGATTCTACACCTACTGATCAAACTAATGCTGATTTTGTAGGTGGTAACCAATTTGTTTTGTTTGATGACCAACCAGCCAATTGGCCAGCTTGGGATACGGAATTATATTCATTAGAAAAGTTCAAGTTGTTGACTAATGGAAAATCAAAGATATTGGTCAACGATAAATTAGAATCCTCAATTCAAGTGACTCATAAAATTTCAAACGAATCTTCAATCACAACAATTATTTCGCTTGCTGGTATAAAATCTTCTAAGAACTTAGAGAACAATTATCTCAAATTTTCCAGTAAGGTAACCTGGCACGAAAATAACAAGTTCCTTAAAGTCCAATTCCCAACGACGCTTTACACTCCTCAATCAGCCAATTATGAAACACAATTCGGTATTACCCAACGTCCAACTCATTATAACACCACTTGGGATATCGCCAGATTTGAAGTAGCCCATCACAAGTTCATGGATTTAAGTGAATTCAATTATGGAGTTTCCATTTTGAACAATTCAAAATATGGTGGTGCAATTCATGGCAATTTAATCAGATTATCCTTGTTGAGAAGTGCAAAAGCTCCTGATAACAGGGCTGATATGGGTGATCATGAATTCGAGTATGCTATATATCCTCATTTTGGGAATTTGGGTGTCAGTACTGTTAAAGCAGGATACAATTTTAATTACAAGCTTGTGACCAAGCCAATTCCATCTTCATGTGAGTTATTTGAGGGAATTAAGTTAGAAAATGCCGGATCGGTTATTTTATCCCATGTTAAGAGAGGTGAGAATGATTTTGATGTGAATCAATATGAGTCCTATGAAACTGAAGTCCCCCAAAGATCTATTGTTTTGAGAATTTATGAATCATTGGGCGGAAATTCTACTGCTAGACTTAAATTTGACAAGGATGTATTGCCTGTTGCTAAAGTGGTCAAGACTGATGGGTTAGAACACGATAAGGAGGAGTTAGAGGTTGAGAGTCATGGTTACGTTAATCTTTCCTTGCGCGGATTTGAGATTGTCACGATAAAGGCTTATTTGAAATGATTTATATTGTAGAATGTTTGAATGGTATGTATGCTTAATGATTTCCTAATTCAAGTAGACTATAAATGCTCTATTTTGTTTTTGTGCTTTGTTTTGTTTTAATAAATATAACATGTAAGGAACTATGCTTGTACAGTTGATGAAATAATATGCGAGCGGTAGCATCGAACAATTATTACATGTTATCTATGCGTGCGTTTTGGAACCCATCCTAGAATCTCTATCTAAATTAACCCGACTTCAGCGTCTGTGTACTTGTGCGGGATACCTCTCTGATCAGTATTAACGATTAGACCTTCGCATACCTTTGTTGTGAATCACGTGGACGGGACTAAATCCTAATTTGTGATGGGTCTCAAAAAAGTCTCAAACTGTACCATTTCCCCTTTTTTCTATGCTTGAATAGACGTTGGTCCAATCCAAATATTTTGTATGTATAAATCACAACGAATATCTATCCCAGCTAAACTAGATATGTAGGTAGAGTGTAAGCAAGAATAGTGAACTAAGTAGTTATGTGTGTCATCTTTTGTATTTTGTCCCAGATATTCAATATGTTTATACCTTAAACACCAAAGTCTTCAAAACTTTATTTTGGAACGTTTTTGTCATTATTTTTGTCGAAAGTACGGAACGGAAATAAACGTCTCACAAATAACATAGTGAGTTTAGCCTAGCATAAGACAGAAAAATTAACAATTAATCATCGTTTGTAGACTCGTGCAAATACAGTTCAGAGAGCGATATGTTTGAATAGTTGAAACAATTTCGCTTGTTTACCGCTGCAATCACTAAAAATAAATCGAAATCTGTAGATGAACGCAGAAGTATTTAGATGCAGATAGAACGAGAAGGATGATTAGAATACATTTGAACAGCCATGTGCAATTCTGGCTTCCAAGTATACTGCATCCAAACCTGTGTTAAAATCAAAACTTCCAACAGAAGGCACAGCTTCATACCGAGTGATGCTAATCCGGAAAATCTGGTCCGATCCAAATAAACCCCTTAAACCCCTGGTACTTCAGGCACCTTTTGATTAATCCGGAATGTTTCAGATCATTCGGATGTGATCTTATGAAAGGGGGATTTACAGTTTACATTTGTAAAGGTATCCTTTCGATCAAAAACTTCAATGTCTCTTACGGTTAGCGCTTAGCTATCAAGCTTCTATAGGAATACTATTTTAAATATCCCTTGATCAGTTTAGACTTCTAAACCACAGTGAATCCAATTGCATTGTAATGTCCACCTACAATGAAAGGGGTATTACACTAATCCAGTTTGCACTTGCTCGGCGCTCCTGTAGATACCGTCTTATACTCAAAAGAAAGCATGCTTGCTTTTAACTTGAAACTACATCCCAAGGGAAAAGCAGGACAATGCGAACTTACATTATTTGTGAATTGATCGCATTTACATGGTTCTCGCGTAAATCATCAGATGATTGCAAGAGTCACTTCTATTAATAGAGACAGGGAAGCGCTATTCAATTTGGATAGGTATGATATTATCGCAGCTCAAATTCACTTGAACTTTTCTCTTCCGGAACCATATGGAGCTCTCGAAATGGTTGATTTTACAGTTTAGCTTCGAACAAAGAACTGAAATTGAGGAACTGCAGTTTTTAGGATTGGAAATTTCAAACAAACCAAAAGAGTGAATGAAGTTCCTTATTTGGGAGATTGAGCTCCTTAATCGGGAAGTCCAATTAATGGGCAGATGTGGAAGTAAGAATATAATAAAATTAGATCTTGGTCATAGTAATTAGTACCATTAAGGCAATAATTTGTTTCTATATTTATCCCCAGGAGTTAAAAATAGTTCCATGAATCACGTAGTAAAGGACTTTGTTGGACACAGAACTTCTTACAGATGCAGTATTAGATTTCAAGTTTATGTTTAGCCCTATAACCCGTAAATAGCCTTTGTAAAAAGGTTAACTTATTTAGCAATTTACAACTTTGGGTTGTTTCAAATAGTTACCTTCATGTCTCGGAGTGCAGTAGAATTGTTTTATCGACTGAAACAGCTGCCCCGTTCTCCACACAGAAGTCCTTCATAACTAGGGGAATGACGCATTGGTCCAAAAGGCATTCTTTAGAAGAAAGTTTAAGAACGGTACACGACCCTACCCTGAAAATTTTTGAAATAATTTTGGATTACGAAATGCAAGATGCAATTTCAATTTGTGAAAAATAATACCAAGGTAAAAAATACTCTTACATAAAAAATAATTTATTTTTTGCGCTTTTTCTCTAAGGGCGCATTAAAAATGGCCCCAAATATTTGGGATACAGACAGTAGTCAAGGAACTGAACTCCAATTGCGGCCCTATAAAACCCCAACCAAATTCCCCTAGGTTCCTTAAAATTATACTTCTTTTTTACTTTTTACTTATTCTCCAAGAAAGATCAAAACACTCGTTTAAGAAAAAATGAAGTTCTCAATTGCTGCCTTAGTTGCACTCACTGCTGGTTCTGCTTATGCTGCCTACAGTAATGAAACTAGTACTGAAACTGCAATCTCAACCACCGTTATTACCATCACTTCTTGTGATCACACCACTTGTAAGACCATTCCTGTCACCACCGGTGTTACCACTGTTACCAAGCCTTTCACTACTTACACCACCTTCTGTCCATTAACTACTGAAACTGAAAAGAGCACTCAAACTATCACCATTACTTCCTGTAGCTCCAACATCTGTAGTACCGTCATTACCACCCAAACCATTCCTGCCACTCCTACCACGAAGCCAGTTCCACCAACCACTGCACCAGCTCCACCAACCACTGCACCAGCTCCACCAACTACCAAGCCAGCACCACCACCACCAACAACTGCTCCAGCTCCTCCTCCTGGAACTACTACTACTGCTACTAAACCAGCACCTCCACCAACTACTGCTGCTCCAACCATCACAACTCATTCTGCTGGTGCAGCTGAAAAGGCCATCCCAGCAGTAGCCGCTGGTTTATTGGCTGTTGCAGGTGCTTTCTTGTAAGCTGGTCAGTAATTCGCTGCTTAGTTTGATTTTGCTTTTTTTTTATTTCATTATAGTTTCTAAGGACAAACAGAGATTGTGAGTTACGGCCATTTTTGGTGAGTAGTGCTTTTTCGTTATTGAACACTTTTTCAGATACCCAAATTGGTATATCGGTTTTCGAATGTTGATATTGTATTTAACATTGTTTATTTCTTTTCTGTTTTATATAAATATAAGTCTCTTTATCAATGCTACTGGTAAAAGATTAATATATAAATTTAATAGAATACTGTTAGTGTCAAAAGTTTGTAAGAATTGTAGATAGAGAGATGTAGATTTACTCAAGTTCAAGCTCTTTCATTTTCTGGAAGATATTTACTAAAATACTGATGAAGGTTTACCTCTGAATTGCCCATTGCCGAAGGTGACAATACATCAAACCTTCTTTTGGAAGAATCTACTGACTTCCAACAATGTTAATTACACTTCCGGTTTGGGTTCAATTTTCCAAGTAAACGATATCTAAATTTTCCAAGGGTTAAACAATGGAATAGAGAGTTCATTCTAAATGAAACGGCATCGCATTCAATCTTGGAAGCCTCCTAACAGAAACAAAAAATGAATTCAAAAGTGGGGGTTACATTGTGTCGCAGTTTGTTGTGTTCTCTTAAAGCTTCATAGGGGGAACTGAAATTGCAATTCAAGCTCAGAGTATTGCTCAATTAAATTGGAAGGACCATGACTACTTCATATTACAATTTGGCTTGGGTGTGCTTGTGGGGAATTTGTGTTTTCATAAATCTTGAATGGTCAGAAGAGATTAAAAATCGTCGAGTCCTTTTAGCAAACCTGCAAAATCACTAAAATAATTTTAGAAGGTTTGGATTAATATTATAAAATCCATCTCAATCGGGGGATCTTGTAATCTAATCAAGCAATCGAGCTATGTAGTAGAAAATTACAATTGAATGACCTCCCAATTGTAAAGCAATTATAAATAATTTGAGTAAAATAAAACAATGAAGCTTCGTTCTTCCCTTTCAATTGCTAATTGTTCTCATGACAAGAACATTTCTAAAAATAACAAAATTCAGTTATTGTGTTCTACATTTTGCAGCATCTTTCAACGGCTACTGTACATTTCCCCTTTAACAAGATGGCATGATGCAGTGCTTAAGTGGTATTGTAGTCAATTCTGAATTGCAGTTAATAGTTTCTTCAATTTGCTTTAATTATCGTCGTTTCAGTTATTTTTCTTCGCAATGATCAACAACCACCAAACAACAATTTCAATTGGAATATTTTGAAAGTTTAATTAATGTAATGATGGTTATAGAAATTATTTTATTGGTTTCTAAGACCCCATTGAGTAAAGTTTATTTTTAGAAATCTGCATAGTGTCTTTACTTCGAAGTTTTGTTTCATAAAAGGATATGTGTTTAACAAAGGAGTTACATACTTGGTATGAACTATAGTTCCTAATCATCCCTCTCCCTTGAACAAAAATCTTGATGCTTGCTATCTTTTCGAAGAAGCTGCAGAGGACCCTCTTGATAAATTGAACATATTTGCCTAGTCTTAAGACATGATCACTTCCTATATTTCAAAGTAGTAATTATTAAAAATTCGTAGTCAATTTAGCCTTGGGCCCAAATAATAATTACCGACCATAAAGTTGATCCTTGTGGTATTCTTCAAATTACTTAGACTTATTATTAAGGCGGGATATAAAGTAAGTAATAACTCATCCCTTAATCACCTAAGGCTATATTCGTAAGTGTCCCGTATTTCATGGGAATTGCTAACAAATATTATATTAGAAACATGACAACATAAAAATAAAATATCCTTTTCATAATAATTCAGAATTAATACAGTTTACTAAGTGCTTGACGGATAAACCCCGAAGATGGGAGCTGTACGCAAATGCCGTACCGACGACAAATGAATACGTAAGGATGCAAAATAATATTACAATATTTATTGCGAAAATGCTAGAATCAAATTACGGAAAACAAACCGAAAACACCATTACTCCAAATAAATATCATTATTCAAATCATAATGATCGATCCCGCCAAATTTCCCTGTGAATTTTCCCTCATTTCCTTGGTTCTCTGCTTCAGAAAACTTATCAACTATGGAGTCTATACAGTCGCCATATCTAACAGCATTCAATTCATCAACCCCGTACACCTTAATCTTCTTGATTCTAAGAGTCGCAGACTCAGGATCGGTCCTAAAATTGAAATATAAATGTTGGGTGGGGATCTGTAAATTTACAAACAGAGCAGGGAGCTGTACATGCACCATACCTGGTTTTATTTTCACTGTTCTGACTAATTTATAATTCTTCATCGCCCTGTCCATATGAGGGCTATACTTATCAGAATTAAAATCCTCGAAATTTGAAAGCTTATTTAAATAAGATTTCTCCTTTGGTCTCACACCAATATCTAACATCGTGGTTTGTGTAAGATTAATACTTGAAAATTGCTTAAATTCAATTACAATATCAACGGGAACAATGGCTCGGAATAGGCGTATTCCGATCCTTTTCTTTGATGAATTTATCTCCCAAAACGAGTCATCATCCAAAAGAACATTAGCTGGGCTAGTTTTATCATCTCTTCCAGTTTTAACCATCGAGAATATATTCGCAAAATGCTGCAAAAAGGATTTGTTATTCAGACCCGCTATCAAGGGTGAATAACGAGCTCCAGAGGACAAATCAGCGTAGTTAACCTTCAGGGATAGACCGCTACACAACTCTAGTATTGAATCCAACATGATTTCATTAGTTTGTCCAGTTGGATAAACCGTATTATTTACCACCGCTAAATTTTCGAGTATCTCTTCGTGTCGATTTATATCTTTCTGAAGTTGTCTCAATGGGCTTTCACAAGCTTCCAGTGCAAGTCTTTTGATCTCTTCTTTGCTCGCTGGCGAAGCTTCATGTAATGTGATGTTCACAGACTGGAGACGTTCGTCTACCGAATTCTTAATGCTCTCTGCCATATTTTCTTGATAGCGTTCAACAAATTTATACAAAAATTGGTGAAACAAAGGAGTAATTTGTATTTGATTATTCCTCGACAGAATAGGTAAACTATCCATTTTCTCAGAAAGTTCAGTAATCTTCTTGATTATTTCAGTGTTTTGTAGCTCGGAATCAGATGGTTTTTGATTCTCCCAGGTCCCTAAACTTCCAATTGGAGATTTCACTCCATAAATCAAACTATAGGATATGAATACCACCACGAATGTGATAATCAAAGCTCTTATATAAGTTATCCAAGACTTTGAGGATTGCTTTTGCTGATGATCTATCGAGTCTGAACATAGCTCTTCGGATTCTGAAGATTGTGACGTAGATAATCGCGGGGATCTTGATCTGGTGTACCGGCTTAGATGTACATGATTGTCGTACGTCAGAGCATTGGTGTCTGTGCCATGGACCCCATCTCTACCATTATGCGAGAACAAGGCCAATTCGTCTTCGTCAAGATCATAGCCACTCCCGTATTCATAATCATAGTCATTATCATCATCTTCCTCTCCCTTTTCTTCATGGGAATCTTCTAATTTATAGTCTACATCATCTGCTTCTATATAACGGTTCGGCTCTCTAGTATAATCATGGAATGGTTCGTAGGACGCAAAGGCTCTCAGGTCCTGTTCTGTCTCTTCGTCTGTTGTATCATCCAAGATTTGTGTAATCTCTCGTTCTTCTTGCTGATCTTGAAGAAGTTCGGGATAATTCATACGACCCATTGAAGGTGACGAAGAATGCTGATGAGGTGAATGGGGTATGGGAGACTTGTGATGGTATTTTGGTGTTTCATGAAATGGGTTGGAGTTGGATGAGTAAGTGTTTTTGCGCAATGGCAGTCCTTTTCCCACCTGTGGGTTGAGATGGATAGAAGAATCATCATCAGTATCACCTGTAAAGCGAGGTAGTGCTGGAAAACCTGTTCTCATCTTTATTACGTGCGAGATTCTGGGGTAAATATCATCAAATTTTGATATTAAGTTGTCTGGTTTGTTGTGTTTGTATTTGTGCACAATAAGAATTCAGTTTTTTTTTTATAATTACCGCCAAGGTCGATTTTACAGATTACAAAGTGTAACATGTAAAAGTTTGAGCGCGTTAATTAATCAATACTTGGTATGATTATTAACTAACAATGAATAAGATTGCTTGACTACTACAAGTAACGCGTTAGATTGAAAGAGCTATATGTGTCTATCTCAGCACCCAACAGATACGCTTACGATGTTCTCTCTTTCCTGTTCAGCATTCTAATTAATTACTATGTTATTATTGAGAGAATGAGAAGTGGGGCTTCTTCTTATATACACTCCTTACATGATGGTTGCAATTTTAAGATTCGCAACATAATTAGCAAATGTTCATGGGGTTAAAAACTTCTATGCTAGATAAAGCTAATCAAATTTAATAATTGAACTATTTAGAATGAACCATACAATTGTTGAAGAGATGAACGCTTGAAACAAAACGCAACTTCTTACATAAATTAAATGGGTAACTCTCATCCAAGCGAATGAAAGACCAGAACTTCCGTGATGATTCAATTACGGATTGATAGTGTAGCGAGAACGAACAATATGGATACCCATTCAAAGATTAATTCTTCTCAAAAAGGTGTAAAGAGTTTAACTAGGAGTTCTTTAAAGCGTGCAAGCCCCAATTCCCCTTAGTCAATGATGCATTCATAGAGGCGTCATTTAACATATGAAACGACAGTCTAGTTCAGGCACTTTTGAAATAGGGTACAATTGCTACAAGGATTATGGTATAATAATGACATCATTTAACTTCATCATTTATTTTTATTCCTAATAATTAATTACTATGCAATATTGCTATACTTCTCAGAAATTAAAGTCTTTCTAAGATGTTTTTAGCAGAAGAGATTTCGGTGAAACCCAAAGAATCTTCATTTTCCAAGAATTTAATATCACCGTTATCAACAATAGCAGCATATCTTTGTAATCTTAAACCAAATCCAACATTGGATAAATCAGCAACATAACTATCCCCTAATTCTTTGGAAATTGCTGCATTTGGATCAGTGGCAAACACAACGAAATTTTCTTCATCGCGATATCCTAATGCTTTACCCCAAGCAGCCATAACGAATGGATCATTAGCAGATAAAACGATAATCTTATGAACACCCTTTTCTTTGAAATCAGCAACATGGTTCAAGTAATCAGGAATATGCTGTTCAGTACAAGTTGGTGTGAACGCACCTGGGACGGCAGTAACAACCACTTTATGGTCCTTGAATACATGAGCTAAATTCAACTCAATTGGAGCGGCACAAGCAATAACATCATCGTTTTCCTTGCTGTAAGGAATGTACTTTGGATTAACTTTAGTTGGGAAGGATTCAGACATTTTTGGGATTAATAATGATTTATTTATTGATTGATTGATTGATAATGATGGAAAAAAAACAGAAGAAACAACGTGGGAATCAATTGGTATTTATACTCCACCTTCTTTATTATAAGGGAGGAGAACGCAAACCAAAATCAAAATTTCTTACCACCAATTTCAATTCAAATTCGAACAATAATAAATTTAATTAAATTTATAATTATTATTAACACTCCATGAAAGTCCAGGGCTCAACAATCAAAACGAAAAAATTATTCCGATGCAACCTTTTGATAGTCAAAGATTCAACAAAAAAAATCAACTTTATAACAAGGCTGTAAAGTACCTCGAAGATAAGCGCAGCAATAAAAAAATTAGTCCATTACTCAGCATGCTGAAGTAATTACTCGGTGTTAAGGCTGTTTTTGCTTTGTCATTATACGTTACGTTTGCTTACAGAATGCGAACGGTTGATCTAATTGTTTGACCAATTACCCCAAAGATTACTAAAAGTTTGCAAAACTCTGGACTTAAAGATCCCTTTAATTTCCATTTTTTATAGAAGTTACTTCATTACACATTTCAATAATGTGCAGAAAAAGTTGTTAAGTTTGATGTATCCGACTGGAAATTTACAAAGATATAATACAACAACGTTAAGTTAAGTTAAAGAGAATATTTGAAAGTTTCAGTTGTGATTTGCGCTAATTGGATTTGAATCAAGATTGTCTATACGCAGTACCAGAAATTGCTGCAAATTACCGAACACGGATCAAGTTAATTCCATCATTCCCAGCAAAAAAGAAATTACAAATTTCCTTATAGACCTATTACTAAGGTAGAAGTATCCACTCGAACTTTATTAAGAACAAATTTATTGAGATTTAGCAATATGAAGTCTATGATGAAAAATTTGTGAACGTCGCTCAATGCGTTGATCATTAGTTGAAATTGCGGCGAAATTGTATATGCAAGTATCGTGTTCAAATCAAATTTACCCATTTTCTTGCAAGGATTTAAAAGTTTTCATTTTCAATTCATTAGTACTTCGTTAAAATTTGCTATATAAACCTATTAGATATTTAACTAAACATTTTCTAGAAACTGAGTCTATCTAACAAAGTGCTTGATTCAGAAATATCACTAAACCCCAAGTCATCCTCGTTTGCTAAGAACTTAATATCGCCGTTGTCGACAATTGCAGCCCATCTTTGCAATCTTTTTCCAAATCCGACATGAGTCAAATCTGCAACGTAATTGTCACCTAATTCGGTTGAAATGGCGGCATTTGGATCGGTAGCAAATACTATAAAGTTCTCCTCATCACGGTAACCTAAAGCTTTACCCCAAGCAGACATGACAAATGGATCGTTAGCAGATAAAACAATGATTCTATCAACTCCACTTTCTTTAAAATGAGAAAGATGCTTTAAATAATTGGGAATATGTTCTTCTGTACAAGTTGGAGTGAAAGCACCTGGGACACCAGTTATAATTACTTTTTTCCCTTTGAATTCTTCTGACAAATCCATATCGGTTGGAAGGGAACAAGCGGTTAAATCTTCGTGTTTCTTGGAGTATGGAATATACTTTGGATTGGTTTTGGTTGGGAAGGTTTCTTGGAACATAGTAAGTATTGGAAAAGGTTTGCGGAAAATTGTTGTTGATAGAAATAAGCAACCACAGATTAAGAGAGGATTTAAATCTAGTATTTATACTCCCAAGGGTACGACCTGCCACCACAAACAGAAAGGGGGATTGTCCTTATAAAAAATGATTCACGGAACAATAATACCTAATCGGGGAACTCCGTTCCCCTCTTTGCGATATGAATAAACGCCAACAAAATCTTTTTTACAACAAATGTCACATCGCCTCATTTGCAAATGAGATTTTCAGACTAAAGCTAACAAATTCAGAAAAGATGTACCGGTAAGGGCCTATCAATATTCAGTATATGACATCATTTGGGTTATCTTAGTGTAACAAAATTCTTGCTATGAACGTTGGAAGATTTAGATCTGATCCTGCAGTTTCGGAGTTTTGAATCATCCTGATTAGTCATCTTGAAGGTACTTTTTTTTTTCGGAGTTGTCAACGACTCTCTGCTACTGACCGGATTCGCTTATTGTTCCAAACGGACCGAGTCGACCATGTGTTCCCATATTTTCCTTGTATCGAATAGAATCGTTTTTCAAATCTTATCTTTCGTAAAAGCGATTATGTTGAAAGTGGAGAAGCCCTTAGGGAAAATTGTCTACCCCACAAGCTTCTGCAGATTCACCCATAGCTATGTAGTAATGACATTAAGTTTCACCAAGACGTAGGACCAGAAGGATACAATGTCCCCACACATGGTTTTTGACTGCCTGGCAATTCGGCACATTCTATGATTTTTCACGAATTTATTTAAGATTATCTCAAAAGTACAGCCGAGTGGAGGATATGTTTCTTACTTGGACAAGAATTCTCCTTTACAGCTCGAACGATCGATAATCTTGTTTGAAAACTATCATATGAAGAAATGATTCCGTCAGTAGCGGGTAAGGTAATTTAAGAAATAACCACAGAGAAGCAGGGGGGTAGCATCGCTGGAGAATTCATTTCGAAGCCAGAATAAGACCAACTGGAAACATTTCTGACTTGCGACGGCATCACAGTATTTCGGTCTGTAGAAACACTCGGAAGTAAATAGAATATATTAATAACGTCTATACATACATTAAAATACAAACTTCAAATAAATAGATCTCTTGCAACTCTCCCACTTCGGTCTCGTTCAATGACAGAAACCAATCTCCTCTATGTGTCAAGTGGCTGAACAACAAGTGATAGCAAACCACCAACAACACTTCCAATATATCCACCAACTAAAAGAGTAAGAGGCCATTGTTGCCAAGGTCTGTCCCAATCTAACGGAATAGGAATAACACCCAACCAACAACCTCCAACAGTTAATAAAGCACCTGATAAAACAGGATGCACAAAAATTAACCTATAAATATGATCTTGTCCGAATATTTTTGTGAATTGGCGAAAATCCAATGAATATAATACAAGCAAAGGATTGAATATTAATAATGATAAATGTAAGGACAACAAAACGTTTTTAACAGTGAATCCATAGATTGGGCCTCCAAATAAAATAATTACAACCAAAAGCGGGACTGATAAAATTATGCTTATCACAATACTGGATAAAATTAGCAAAGGAACGTTCAAATCTTTGGCTTTCTTCTTTAATTGACGAATAAGAATATAGTTATATACCAATTGAATTGGCACCAATGTAACGAACCCCACAAACAAGGTATATTCAATATTTTCAGTTAATCCCATTCGAAACATCTGCCAGAGAAGAAATACATTGTGAAATGGGATAATAATAGCTTTCGATTTGACTTGGGGTACTACTTTAGATGGTGGCAACGACGAACTTGCGTTGGAAACAGTTAAATTTGAACCATTGGATTTAGTATCAGAACTTGAACCACTTTGATTTACATTCTTAGTAGTGACCTTGGCTGAAGCTGTCACATCTGTTTCAGGGGTCGCATTCTCGCTCTTAAAGGAGACTTGCTTTCTTTTCGATTTAGATTGTGCCATGTTAGTTGAAGTCTAATACTGGAGAAATGTATCTTGTTGTGGTTACTGAAAATAATGAAGAAAAAAATGGTCCATTTTTCTGCTTTATGCTTGGGGTTTTTCGCGAAATTTATTCACCCACATAAACCACCAAGAATTTTCAACACCTTCGAACATTTAGGTAACCATTTTATTACTACAAGTTTATATATATTACATTACATTCCTTTATCTATAGCCTTACATTCCTTCTAGAGAATTTTCACATTCAATAATATCCTTCCAAATATCTTGATATACGTCCTTTGAGCTAACTTTTCCAGCTAAATTCCTCTTTCTATCTTCGTTCAATTTAGTATATGATCTAATCAAGTCATAATCTAATATTGGCTTCGCATTCGTTTCATTAACCGATAACTTGATAGCACCCCCAAATCTATACAAACGGGGGTTCAATCCACAGTAATGGTACTCCTTATCAGTCAATTGCTGTTGTAAGATGTACATTCTTCTGTAAGTAGATTCATCAACTGGAAATACATTAAAAAAAGAACCATCACTTGTACTTCCAATAAGTTGGACTTCATTGGTAGGTGTAGTCTTCTTTATACCAGAGTCAAAATCAGATTCACATTTCGGAATGGCCCTCAAACAACTAGCCGATGAACTCATCTCAAATGCAGCTTTACTAAGTAAACGTTGTCCGTTAAGTGACTTGGGATCGTCAGGATCATATTGTATTAAATGAAGAACATTATTATTATCAGCAACAACAATATAAATCTCTTCATCTTTACAAATAAAATCTGCACAATTTACATTAAGATGTTGCAAATCTTTTCCTAACATTATCATTCTAAAGGGTTCAGCGTCGAACCCAACCAACCAAATACTCTTCAATGGGTCAGCTAACAAGATCAAATTTCCAAAACTTTTTGCATCAGAAATATATACTGAAGTGTCCAAGAACGCTACTGGAACAACCCCATCATCTTGTAAATCTCTCACGATAACCTTTTGTCCCTGCGCAGCTAAAAACCTTCCACTTACTTCACACATACTCGTGACAGCTCCTCTAGTATCTTCTTGAAATATTTCTTTAAATTTATGGTTAGTTTCCGGCCGACCAGGTTCGGGGATAATGTCAATAATCTCAAGGATTCTAAAACTCCCATTGGCAGAAAGATCTTCCATACGATATTTCCCAGTACCAACGACCAAGAATTCCTTTTTGTTTTTGAATTTTTTTGTGTTCGATCCAATTTCTAATATCATTGATTTTACATTCATCCCAATCTCATTATCCGCAAGTTCGATACTGTCAATAACGGTCCAATTATAAGGTGATATCAATTTTATAGAGCCCTTGTATGATACCGGACGTGGTTGCTTTTCAGGATATAACCCCGCAATAGGCTTCCCATCTTCATCGACACAATCGTAGGGGATCTCTTTGAATGTTGAAAGAATGTATGTGTTTGATGCTTCGTGATAGGCAATTGATTTTATCAGCTCCCCAATGGGGATATGTCTCATCGGCAAATCAAAATCATAGATAAACTCAAGTGATAACTCACAAATACGAGCGTTTTTATTATTATCCAAAAAGATCAATCCATTTTTAATCTTTGAATCCGAGAATGCCGAGATTGAAAGAGCTGGAATTTTCAGAAATTGGTAAATTCGAGGAATTGAATGAACTGGCTTTAAGATCAAATAAGGGATTATACCGGTTACAAAAATAGATGTATATCCATTCAAATTGGGGAAATAAACCAATCTCCTTTCGATCATTGTTCCTTGTGAATAAGCATTTTCTGGAGCACCAGTTATACTTAAATCTTTTTCCTTTCTAAACATATAGTTCTCACCATTAAAATATAATTTATACATGTACACTTCACCTCCAATAGTTAATATAGTCAAATATTCTTCTTTATGATGCTTGTCACCAATTTCATTGAGAATAATCTGCTTGATAAAAGGGTCAGGTGGGTTTTGGTTTGGGTCAAAAAATGCTAACATCAAATTATCAGTAAATTTATCCACATCATTCAACTGGAAGCATTTTTGATTATGGAATCTGTTAAAGGCAACTATACGATTATCACCAGTCACTAATATGAAAGTTTTCAGTTTTGGGCCCTTTGGAGGGGAAATTTTTACTTCTTTGGTTTCTGATCTTGACGAGACACTTCCACCATTAATGGAGCTGTGCCTTCTTTTAACTCCTCTATTGATTAACAAATTGACATTTTTCAGAACGGCTGTCAATAAATGGGAATTGGTGATATACCCAGTAGTTATGATAGCATCGCTTAACATTTTCGGGATCTCGATCTTGGAGTAAGACTCATTATATGTATTAATTGAGAAGATCATAACATCCCCACTTGCCAAAAAGATCATTAAAAATTCATCTCTCAAAACACTGGATAAGATTTCATCGTCTTTGATCTCATCGTTTAAAGTTAGTCTCTTCTTGAAAGCATAGTTATAAAGAACAATTTGTTTAGGTGTTACTTGTAGTATAAACTTCCCGTTATTCAATTCATGCATATTGATAGTCAATTCATCATTTATGAAATCTTTTGAATTTAATCTAGCAAATGATTTTTCAATTTGAAAGATTTCCGATTTCAAATTAATATCATCCGAGGTTATCAAATATTTCTGATTTAAGTTCCACATACGGTTCACTTGTGAAAATGTCAACGACGATGCAATTATAGGTTGGATGGTTGGAGTTATTATATTCAATTTCAGCAGAGAATGACTACCAGAGTTTGCAATTATGGAAACCTCATTGTAGCTCGGATTGGGTAAATTTGACTTAAATTTCTCCCTTGAATAAATACTCAAGGTAAATGACGAGACTGGACCATTGTTGATAAGCTCGTCATGATGAACAAACTCTATTTGTGATTTACTAAGCACCAGTTTTTCCTCTTCTTCTTCTTCTTCTTTCTAATATACAATATAAACTAACAACTAATATACAACAAACCTCTTTAATCAAATCGATGAAACTTCCGAAAAGTATTGTCTTAATATTAATGACAACATCTCTGGTAATTCATTAATATCTCGAACAACAACATAAAATTCAAATGGGAAACTATCCAAATATTTATCAACCTTCAAAACCATATTCCCATTCACATCAAGCTCATACTTAACTTGACTCATATCCAATATCGATTCTTTGGAATTTATACCATCAATAATCACAAACACCATCATGATCTTCTCTTCTCTTGCCCTTCTAACCATTCTTAAAATTGTATCATGATCTTCACAGACCCCATCAGATAATATAATTTGTAATTGCCATAAATCGGCATTTGAACTCAGTCTAGCATCTTCAAATATCTTCAATGATTTATTACATAATAATCTCATATCGGTCTTTGTCTGTTGGAAATCAAACCATTGAAATATCTTAGATCCAGTTTCTTGATTATTGAAAACTGAATCAAATTCATGAACAACTTTAACATCTTCTCCAAATCTAACAACACTTAATCCACCACTTTCTAATTGTGTCAAGGCTTTGCTCACTAATGCAATACTATGGAAAGCTAATTCAGTAGATTTACTCTCACTCATCGATTTAGAATCATCAACTGCAATCATAATTTGATATTGTCTCTTCGATGGTTTAGTACGACGTAACCAAATCTTATCCTTTTTGAACTCACTGGCAATATATGGAATAATACGCTTCATATTAAGTCTCTTACCTGTCTTATAATCACCACGAAGTTTGGTAGCTAATGTAGGTTCTAAAATTAATCGAAGTTGTTCACATAATCCACTGGCAAGTTCTTGTGTAGCTAATTCACTATGTTTCCATAATTCACGAGCTTCTTCAAGTGGAATTGGGGCAATTTCTGATTTGATATCCTCATGCTCATCATCAATTTCCATATCATCACTTTCGGATTCTTCTTCAACATCAAGATCAAGGTTTTGCTGGAGTTGCATTTCTTCATCCTCATCCTTGATTGATTTACGTTCACCCATAAACGCATTCTTGGCCTGACCTTCGAAATCACCATCTGGATTCTCTTGTTCGTCATCACCAACCTCCTCTTCCTCTTCCTCCTTCTTAGGTTCCTCCTCCTCCTGCTTAACTTCCTCCTCCTTAATTTCAACATCTTGTTCAACATCATCATCATCAATAGCCTTATCTTCATCAATAGATTGCACCTGCTCTTTATCAGCAGCTCCAAGGGCCTGAGTATCAAAATCAGCATTCTCACCATCAACATGTTGAAACTCATCAGGACGTTCATTAGCACTCTGATCAAGCTTCTCATCTTCTTCCTTCTTAGCTTCCAAAATCTCTTGTCTACGACGATGGAACTCCTTCATGGCATCACCTAATTGTTTCAAACTCTCATTAGCCTTCTCACGTGCATCATCCTGTACACTGTCCTCCTTGGGTTCTTGTTCAGGTTGTTCCTGTTGTAATGACGCATTACCTGCTGCACCGACATCTTCATTCTCTTCAATCACTTGTGTATCTGCACCTTCTCCCTTCTCTCCCATATCTTGCTTAGTAGCAGAATCCATATCCACATCTTCGGTATCTTGTTGTTGTTCATCAAGACCTTCGGCACCATCTTCTGCAGCAGTAGGTTCTTCATTTTGGTCATTGCCTCCATTCTCTTCTTCTTCGTCGTTGTCTTGTTGTTGGTTGAGTTCTTCATCGGATTCCATACCAGCAGGGTCTTCATTGAGTTCAGGTTCTCCTGATGCACCTTCCTCTTCTTCTGGTTGTTGTTCTTCATCCTCTTCTTCTTGACCTTCGTCCCCTTCTTCAGCCTCCGCTTCTTCCATTTCATGATCTTCCTCTTCCTCTTCGCCACGTGGTTCCTCTTGTTTGGATTCTTCTTCATTATCAACATCCATATTATCATCCAATTTATCATCAAACTTCTCGTCATCCTCCTCTTCCTTTCCGTCTTCTTCTTCATCATCACCATCAAGATCCATGTTTTCAGGTAAATCCAAAGTCTCAGTCTCCGGAACGTGATCTTCCAATTGTTCATTCTCTTGATTCTTAACTTCATCTTCTTGTTCACCTACATCTTGTTCTTCATCAGCTTCTTCATCTTCTTCATTCTTTTCATCTTCTTCATTCTTGGCATTTTCTTTATTATCTGGATTTTCGGAGTTGTCTTCATCTTCATTAGCTTCCATATTATCATCATTATTTGAATTCTCAGGTAATTTATCACTATCCTTTTCCTTCTTATCTTCTTTAACTTCTTCATCCCACATCTTCTCATCAATTGCATTTGGATCCAAATCATCAATATCATCAACCTCTTCATCCAATTCTTCCTCTTCCTTATCTTCATCTCCTTCATCATCACCTTCTTGATCACTAGCTTCTTCCAATTCACCAGCCATATCTCCTTCAATATCTACCGCATCATCATTCTCATCCTTTTCTTCACCTTCATCCTTCTCCTTCTTTTCTTGATTAGGTTGTTGTGCTTCCTCACTCAAATCTTCATCATCACCAACATCATTAGATGCATTATTTTCTCCTTCACCTTCTCCCAATCCTGTACCTTCTTGTAATTTATCATCTTGTTTTTGCTCACTTGGAGGTTCCGGACTACAGAATCCCAGTTTGGAAAGATTGAGTAAGGCCATCGAAAATAAGTAAGTGGCTTTGGAAAGTTCACTATAGTTTGTTCTTGTCTTGTCAAAGATTTCAACAACAAGTGAGAAATAATGATTAAGTAATGGATATGTAAATGATACTAATGCCGAACTAATCATGGATGACGTTGGATTATGTTCCATTTTTGAAATGGTGGTAAGAATGGTTTCACATCTTTGGATGATTTTGTCAAGATGAAGTGATTTCATATACGTTTTAAGACGGGATTGAGAATTAGTAAACCATCCATCATCATCAGAAGTGATTGGATCTGTTTGGGATTCAACTACTTTTTGAACAGCAATTATGATTGTATTAGTAAGGGTACGTAATTCTTGTTCGAGATCTTCCAAAGTTTTCAATTCCGTTAATGAAGTACTTGATTGTACGAATCCTAATGGTTGAGTAGTAGATTTGGTGTGATTGATCCAATCAGTAATAACTGTGGCGATGAATGCATAGTTTGGATTTTTGGATTTCCAACTTGATAATGTGGTGGATAATTCAATGTAATATGAAGAAAACTTTTCAATGAATTCTTTAATTTTGATAGTTAAAACAGTAATATCCATTTCTTCTAATGCTTTGGTCAATTCACTTAATTTCAATTTCAATTCATAAAATATATCACCATTAATTTCAAAACCAAATGAATTAACAGATTTGATTGTTTCAATTGCATAATCAAATAATTTAGGTAACCAATAACTAACCTTTTTAATTTGTTCAAGATTCCATTTAGATGAATCAACAACAGTAACAGGTAATAACCAATCCTTTTCATCATAATTCAGAACTTTACCAAAACTGCCATATAATTCCTTCAACTTAGTCAAATTCTTTTCCAACAGAGATAATGGAACACGATTAACAACAAGAGTATGAATCAAATTCTCAGTTGCAGATAAACCCTTTTCAACATCTACTTGTGGAACATCTTCAGCCACATTAGCAACAGCAGCACGAAGCTTTGGTAAAATATCCAATATTCTAAAGAAATATCCATCAATACCTTCAGCTTCACCAGAAGTAAAACTAACACAATTAGCCAAGATTTGACTAACTGAACCTTGGGTAGCCAAAATATCAGATCTTAAACTTGTCTTTAACCCACTTCTTCTAATTTCACGGATTGTATCACTTAATAATTTCCTCTTTTGAGTTTTCAATGCGGCAACAAGCTTCTTATTATCATCTTTAAGTGTTGATGGTGTTTCTTGTTTAAGTCTATCCATTTCAGCAATGATCTCTTTGGCATATTCATATAATGAAGGGATTTCTTCATTGGTGATTCTGTCAACATAAACCTTCATATTCTTTTCAATTAATGAAAGGTTTTGTATTCTCTTTGGACGTCCTTGCCAGGTTGACACTGATTCACATAATTCTAATTCATTGGCAAGATGCACTGTACCTTGAACACGAGGTAATGTGGAAATATTGACAACTGGTTTCATATCAGAAGAAATACCTTGTTCAATAATTGGTTGGACTGGAGTAGCCAATAATGAACGATATTTCCTAACCAATTTATAAAGATTATTATGGGAACGACGAGCACTTTGTTTCAATGCATCAATATTAACATCTTTCCAACTGGCTAATAAGATAACGTCATTAACATCTTTTGCTAATTTCTTCTTTGATTCTTCAATCTTGGAAACAATAGTTGGTACAAATTGATTGTAGAAATCAATAAAATTGGAAAGTGAAGCAATTATTGGATTGGATGAGTCAAGTCTAACGACATGATTTCTAAATGCTTTCAATAAATTCAATCTACTGGTATATTCCCCGTATGTTACTTTACTCATAAACACATTTAATGCTGATAATAATTTAGTTGCAGAATCATCTTCATCATCTTTCATTTCTTCATCATCATTATCACCACTGAAAACTGGCATGATTATAACTTCAAACAAATAGAACCACCATTTACCAATATTCAGCTCAACTGCATTCTCTTCAAATTTAAATAATGATTTCCAAGTAGACAATTCTAATTTCCTCCAAGATACAATTAATCCAGTTAATAAATCAAATTGTTCACTCATTGAAACTTGACTAGATGCATATTTCTGCCATTCGGCAACAAAAGTATAAATCTGTTCAACCTTTTGTAAGTATCTACCTAATGGCAATCCAAGTGGATAACTTAAGAATTCATTTGAAGCAAAAGCAATATTCTTTAAAGTGGCATGTTCTGGCCATTGTTCTAATAATTTCAATGTAAATCTATGAATTGATCTCATGGCAACATTTGCTTTTTTAACTTCAGCAGGATTACTTTCTTGATAGAAATTAAATTCTTCAACTGGTTGATTGAATTTGTTGAAACATTCGGATAATGAATTAACTAAAGTAGTCAAAATTGAAGCATTGTTTTCACCCTGTTGTAAGTGTTGATGGTGTCTTGATAAAGTTCCAATTAATTCAGCACCTTCATGAATAATATCACCAACATTTTCCTTTTCATTAACATCGCCAAATTCTTTAACGTAAGAAGAAGCAATTCTTTGATAAATAACTTCAAAACTTTGATTAGTCTTTTTGATTCCACCTTCTTCAATATTCATTACATCTTCAAAATCAGGGAACAATTTCATAAAATCTCCTTCAATATCTTCATCTGGGTCAGTATATTTATACAAGCTTCCCTTTTGAACATTATCTTTCTCTTCCTTGATACGACGAAGTGACCATCTGTAATACAATGATTGTAATGCTTGAACCAAAATCTCTTGAGAATTCTCATCATCAATTGAACCATGGGCAAATGCCAACTTAACAAAATATAACATTGTAAATTCAGCAGCTGGAGAATCAACTCCAACATCTTTAACAAAATCTCTTGCATTAGGGAACATTGATATAATAGATTCCATATTTGTAATTTCAGCAAGATTAATTGACCAGCTTTCATTATATTTATACTTGGAATTTAATTGATCACCACCCATTGAAATTAAATCAAACCCTAATTTCAAACCAAAGATGTAACCTTGTAAAATATCATTCAAATCAGAGTAGACAGCATAGTTTTGATTCAATCTCATCACAAATTGAGATGCATTATTTTGAAACATTCCCATTCTACTCTTACTCAATGAAGAGAATTCCAATGCTGAATCTAATAATTGCTCAATTGGTCCAACATCAATAGATGATTCCATAAATGATTTCCATTCCTCAAACAATCCATCAATTGTAGAAGATTCACCACGATATACCTTTGGTTTGTTCGGAGCTTCTAAATCAGTAATTGATTCCAAAGTTGATTCAATCAATATCTTTTCATCACCACTTATAACTTGTCTAGTATTTCTCCAGGCTGAGATAAGTTGTTCAGCGAATTTCTTTTGATCATCATAGACTTGGAAAACAACATATTCACGAATTGCTGGATCATAAGGTGAACTTGGAACATAAAGTTGAATTAATCCACAAGAAAACATAACCCAAGATTTGCCAAGTGATTGTAAGGAGTTGATATCATCATTACTTAAGATCAAAGCAGGAATTAAAAAGTTTTCAAATATAGAACCAACCTCAAGCCCTTGTAAAGATACCAATAACTTTTCAATTGCATTTCTAAAGTTAACTTCAGCAAATTCAACAAATTCATCAACTATCTCATTTCCAATCAAAGTTCTGTGTGCATCTAATACTTTCATAAACCATGCAAATAATAATTGTCTAAATACCTGCTTTTGATCTTTCAAAATGGATGTAGAATGTTCGACAACTGCTCTAGAAATTTCTTTCATATCAGCATTAGTTTGATCTAACAACTTACCAGAAACAGATTCAGGTGACATTGATTTATTCAACAAGGAAGTGATCAAATTGGAACTAAATAAACCTGGAACCTTGGATTCAGAATTTCCTTCTTTATTTTCCCATAAAGAATCAAAAATGGATGGATATGGTTCAAATGTATTCTTGGTAGATTTAATTAATGATAAAGCTGACTTCTTGGAGAAATTGTATAATTTAAACAAATCTTCATTCTTCTTAGTTGGCTCAAGTTGTTGGGATGATTCAATAAAATTACAAATAGTAGTGAAATCTTCTTGGAAGTTGTTTTGACGTTGATCAACAAACTCTTGAGAAACTTTCTTTAAATCAGTAATACCCTCTTGTAATTTACTAAAAATGGTAACCAATTCTTCAGCAGAATATTCATCTTTAATGATTGATTCATGTAATTCAACAATAAATTTAGCCAATTCAGCAACAACTTCTTTAGATTCATGGAATTGTTCTTTAGCAACATTATCAAACTCATTAATTAAATCATAGAGTGCTTTCAAATTATCCCAAGATTGTTCTGATTGTGGATATACTCCTCTACTAGATTCCCAAAGATCATTCATAGAAATACCTGATTTTAACACCAATTCATTAGCAAATGAACTAATAGCAGAATGTAAATTATTCATATTCTTTGAAATAATTGAATTAGATTCTGAAGAATATTTCTCACTCCATTTCGTAATTAATTCTTGGTAAACTCTTAATTTGGATTCATTTTGAGCTTGAGCAGTGATAACTAATCCTTTCCAAAGCAAAATAAGTTCATGAAGTGGTAAATAGATTGGCTCTGAGAATAAACTAATTCCACCAACAAGTGATTCATTGAATGTACTTAAGATATATTGATAAACGTTTGTAGTAAAATCATAAATTTCTAATCTTGGTGGTGATTTAATATTTCTACCCAATGCAAATGCAGCTGATTTCTCCAAATAAGTTAAATCATGAATCTTCTTATTCATAGAATCTTCTTTCAATTTGTTGATAATATCATTCAATTCAATAATTCCTGAAATTACTTCAGTTATCATCGTTGGTTCTTCACTTACAATAGATTGATGATTCTTCAATATGGTTGCAATTAAATAAACGTTGATTAATGGATGGATTGATTGGAATTGAGAAAATGGTATGTTCTTCTTTAAGATATCACCTGCAAGTCCATTAGATTCTTGATACATTTCAGCAAATTTACCAAGTAATGAATCATCTTCAATAAAATGTTCTAATGTTCTAACAACCAAAGCAGCGATATTCTTAGCAACTTCATTAAATTCAGTACTTGCCTGAATAGAATCTCTCCAATTTTTAACAATTGAAATATCAGCTAATGGAATAACACCCAAAAGTGCACTAATTGATTCACAACAACCTTGTTCATTATTTAAAATATCATTTATCAAAGCAAATGGTCTCATATTGGTATCTCTACTAAAATCAAATGATGATGCAGAAACTATTTCATTCTTCTCTTGGTCATCTTGGTGTTGAATACTAAGAACTTGAGCATCAAACTTGGTCATTCTTTCATCTAACGATTCCATATATACTTCAATACCTCTATTTCTCATGGCACGAGACAATTCACCATATCTAGGATCCATAGTTAAAAATAATCTAAAGTTTGGATGTGGTTGTAATACTCTTGGTTGTCCATCGGCTAAACTGCATTCATTAATGATCAAACTACCATTAGTTTCCAATAAGGAATTCAATCTATCCAAAACTGAAGGACTACATAAATTGGCATTATCCAATACTAACCAATTTCCTTTTTCAACTGCTTGAACTAATAAACCATCAAACCATTCAAATCTTGCACTTCTTTCTTCCTTGAGTTTTTTCATTAATGTATTGGATGATTGTAACAATGAACCAATTTCATTCAGGGAATAAGAGCTAACAAATTCAGTAAACAAATTATGGAATTTTTCATATGATTCATCATCAATTGTTGAATTATCAATATATTCAATTACTTCCAATGCTTTGGATAATATTCTTGATTCAGTAATTTCTGAAGATCTTAAATTAGTAACTGCTAAATCAGAAATAACAATATGAATCTTACCAACTACCGAATTAATTTCTCTTGAAAGATCAACTTGTTCATAACCACCTAAAATATCCATTGAATCAACATCACTATTCATTGAAAATTCATCAAGCTTAACACCTAAAGAAGTAGCCAAAAATCTAATCAAATTAGTTTTACCAGAATTTGTTGGACCAGTAAGAATCAATGGAATATTATGAATAATACATCTTAATGAAGTTTCAATTACTTTATAATTACATTGTAAAGGTAAAAGACCATCACCACTTAAATATTGAATAACATCATTCTTAGCCACTAATGAACCATTACATTGAACAAATGAATCAGATTCAAAGAAATAATTATCACGTTGTTTTAATTCACCAAATATGGATTCAAATAATTGTTTAGCTTTCAATTTATCATCATTATTTCTAAATCTTTGACAAATAATCATTTCCAAGAAATCACTTATTGCAATATCCTGACTAATATTACCAGAAGTGTAAAGACTTAACCATCTTAAAGAATCTCTTAAATTAAATTCCCAAGGATTTCCAGAATTACCCCATAATTTCTTAATAACAACTTGATCTTCCAATTTCGACATAAATTCAATCAATTTCCCACAATCAACATGATCAACATTTGGATATAAATGTTGAGAAATCATATTAAGATCTTCTGATTTCAAAGTATCAACATAAACAACAGTAAAACGATTCACAAATGATTTTGGTAACCCTTTTCTACCACCACCTTGATATTGGGGATTTTGAGCTGCAAAAACAGTAAATCCAGGATGTCTTTTAAATGCTTTATCTAATTCAGGAATATATGCTTCACCACGATGATCCAAACATGCATTCAAACCTTCCAATACTGATTGAGAAGCTAAATTCATTTCATCCAATAAGACCCATTCACCTCTTTGCATTGCTCTTAAAAATGGGGCATCTCTCCAAACAAATTCACCAGCTTTCCCACCTTCTGCAGGAGCATCAGAACCAAATAAATCAACCAAATCAGTTTGTTCAGATAAATTAATACGAACTAATGGATTCCCAGTTGCATTTGCCAAAGCGGTGATTAAACTAGTTTTCCCAACCCCTGGACTACCTTCTAATAAAATTGGTTTATTGACTTGCATTGCTCTAATAACTCTCATGGCATTGGCTGCAGTGGTTGGTGCTTCAAGATTGAATGATTTATTATGTCCGCTTTCTTCAATTACTGGAATTGAAAATAATCCGGCAGTGAGTTTATCACTTGTATATGAAACTTCAAAATTAATAGTTGTATATGGAGATAAATCATTTTCAGCAAATTTCGATAATTGAATTATACATTCTTCTTTAATTGATTTCAATCTTGATTCATTCTCAGCTAAATATGCTGTGTTATTAGTACCCAAAGCATCAATAAAAACCATACTTGCACCATGTACCAATGAAGATAACGCATCCAAACTATTATCACATGAATTAATAAAATCAACCCAAGCTAAGATATCACGTAAGGAAATAACACCGGTATTAGTATGACCACCACCAAATTGTTTAGCATACCATTGAGAAAATTGAACAATTGGACCAGTTAATTCTCTATGATTGATTCTAGCATCAACAATCTGAGTAACATCATTAAAATCTTCCATCAGAGGTACCCAAATTTCCGTAAATCTATTTCTTAAAGCTGGGGAAAGTTCTTTTTTACCATAATCACCACCTGGATTCATAGTTGCCAAGAATTGGAAATCAAGATTTGCAGTAATGAATGCATCTTCAGATGAACCCTTTTCAGCTAATAATAAACTACGTTCTGGTTCTAATACTGAATTCAATCTTTCTAATACCGAATCATCAGCTAATGAAATTTCATCCAATAAGAAAAAGTCTCCTTGTTTCATTGCACGAATTAATGGACCATCATTCCATTCAAAAAGCAGGGATAAATTCTTTCTACCTTGTTCAATCTTCGATACTAATTCACCATGTTCTTCCGGAATTGTAGAAAGTTGTTTGAATTGAGCTAATAAATTATCTAATGTGAAATCAGCAGGTACTTCAACTTCCATCTTTTCAAATAATCCAACTAAATCATTAATTAAATTCCCTTGAGTTTCAAATTTATTTCTAACTGGTCTTTGGGCACCTAATAAATCTCCAGTTTCAGTATTTTGATGAGCATTAACAGTGACTAATTCCTTGTTTAAATAATTTGCAATAACTTGACATACAGTAGTTTTACCACATCCAGTTTCACCAACCAAAAGTAATGGTTCTTTATACTTAATAGAAGTAAACACCAATACAGCAAGTCTTCTCATGGCCTTTGTCCACACAATCGTCTTATCGCTATCAAACACCTCTTCAATCTCTAATCCTTTATAATAAGAATCCATATCCAATTTCACCTTCATGACCTTCTCTATCACACTCTTAACCACCTCCTTCTCATCCTCTTTCCGAACACGTTCAGCCAAAATCATATATCCATTCGCCGCCAACTCTTCATATCCAACAGCTTCTCGATTAGCCCATCTAAACAAATCTCTCAATGTCGCAAACGAATTCTTCTGCTCCATAAATCTAGTAGATTGTCTCTGAACCAGTAATTGTCTATACACTTCCACAATCTTCTTGGCATAACTAGGAGCAATCATACAACGTTGTTTCAAAATCACTTCAAGTTCATCTTGGGGGATATCATCGAAATGTAATTCCAAAAATCTATTTCTAAATGCTCTTGATAATTGCTTTCTACCTCCATATAATCCTGGTGGGTTTTGGGTTGCGAATAACATGAAATCAGGATGTGGACGAACGATTTCTTGGGTTTCAGGAATGAATAATTCTCGATTATCATCCAATAATCTATTCAAAGCTTCTAATACATCAGTTGGAGCTAAATTCAATTCATCCAATACGATCCAATGTCCTTTTCTTAATGCTTCAACTAATATCCCTTCTTTGAATACCAATTTCCCAGTTGAATTAGAGATATATGTCCCCAAATATTCTTGTAAATCAGTATGTTCATGATTATTAATTCTAACAAATTTATGACCAGTAATGGAAGCTAAATAATTAATCATGGATGTCTTACCTGTTGAAGTCGGACCTTGGATCAAAACCGGAAACCTTCTACCAGCAGTAGCTCTAACTAAATTCAACATATTCTTTTCGACAAATGGTGTAATGATATATTGTGGTTGTGGTACAACTTCTCCTGGACCATGCTTCATCCAATAATGTCTAAATTGAACATATTCACCTTCACTAGTACCAGATGGAGCTGGGGGGATTTGTTTCATGACTGAATTGGCATTCTTAAGTCTTCCAATAGTATACTTCTCAATCAACGGTCTTAACAATTCTTCACTCTTCCCATCCAACAACGTCAAAAACGACATCGAAAACCCTTCATATAAACTCCGTCTCAATCCATAAATCCTAATAATATCACAAACATAAACAAGTGTACGAGTTAAAGTTCTAATACTGAAATGTGGACGTTGATTAGCCCCATCGACAATCTTATTCTGTTCAGCTAAGGTTTTGGCATGAAGATATAATTCCGCAATATCATTCCCGACCCATTCGTCTCCAACACTATATCTTCCAATATATTTATCGATAATACTTAATAAATCTTCAATATCACGATCAGGTGAATGGACATATATTTCAGTGAATCTGGATCTGATAGACATAGGTAAATCACGTTTTCCAACATCGGTAGAGGGGTTCATACATCCAAATATCCTAAAATCAGGATGGGCAACAATACTTTCAACATCACCTCTTTCACTTAATAAAATAGATCGATTAGTTTCAGCTAATAAATCAGCTATACTTTCCAATGTATCTGAAGTGGCAAGATTTAATTCATCCAATAATAACCATTCTCCATTCTTGACTGCCTTTACTAATGACCCTTCTACGAAATTAAACACAAAACTGGAATCTAATGTACTAGATTGGATTTCAAATTCCTGGATCTTGATTTCGAACTCCCTCCAATGTTCCAATAAAGTTTTCTTCTCACCAGAATTCAACTTCCTCTTCTTTCTTGCTCCTCCTCCATCTTCAGGCTCAGGTGTATCTGGTTTTGATAAAATTTCAACAGCCATTTTAGTAGCTTCCTTCCATAATTTCACAACATTTCCCCATTGTCCTTTCACAAAACATTTTGCCAAAACCCTACTAAATTTCTCATTTCTCTTTCCTGAGAAAGTAGCTCCAAAAATCGTCTCGAATACCTCTTGAATAGGCACAGCTATAGTCTTGGTATTCACAGGTTTATATCCACCCAACAAGTCACCCGCTTCAGTTTGTTGCGATACATTAATAACGGTAAGTTTTTTGGACATTAATTTAGCTACTTGTTGAACAACTGTGGTTTTACCTGTCCCGGTTTCACCTACCAATAAAACAGGTTCAGTCATGGAGATAGCAACGGCGATTTGTTCCATAAGACGAAGGGAATGGTTTGTTCTTGCGAAATTCCCCCCACTACTACTACCGGTAGATCCACCACTAGCTCTTTTGTTCAATGTGGTATCAGTTTCGGTTTTCTTGAGAATACTTCTACCAACACGTAACTGATGTTCATTATCCACGAATACCGGTACATGTTTGTTCAAAAATAAGTTGATTCTTGAAGATGGAATTTCTAAAGTTTCACCAATGGCGTTAATCAAAGGTTTCAAAGCTCCCAGTTCGGTGATTGCACTTCCAAAACAATCAACTGCTTCAGCAAAGATATTATCATATATTTCTGATTCCAACAATTGATCCAGTGATTTGATACCCTGTGATTGAAGTAAGGTGTTTACTCTGGCACAAAATTTCATTAGATCCCTAAACGAGATAACTCTTGGATGTGATCCCTTATTTAATGATACAAATGAAGTTAATGAATAAATTTTAATGATCTCTTGATAACATTTTATGAATCCCACGATTAAGTTTTTGAGTAATGGGAATTTTGTAATTAGAATATTTTTCAATTCGACTTCAGTTGGTGTTTCAACCTTCACCAATTCCCATAATCTCATCCCAATCAAATCCGGTACATTTTGATTCCCATCAGTTCTAATAGTGGCAAAAAGTTGAAATCCATTCTTGGCCTTGACAACCTCTCCTCTGCTTGGAATACTCAACTCCCTTTTCTCCAATAACCTCAACAACACCGACAAAACTTCAGTAGGTGCCCTATCAATATCTTCAATAAATACCCATTTCCCTTGTTCTACAGCACTGGTTAAAACCCCCTTTCGCCATTCAAATGTCCCTGGTTGGTCACCACTTGCATATGTTCCCAATAATAATTTGGCATCGGTTTGTTCACCCAAATGAATCTTGACTATTGAATCGGAAGTGTGATACATGTAAGTTGCCAATTGGTTGATGAGGAAGGTTTTACCACTTCCTGCTGGACCAGTTAACATGACTGGTTTGTTGATTTGAATGTTGTGGGCAAGTTTACGTAATACTTTTACTGCACTCTTGGTGGGGACGAAATTATTGGAGGTATCAATGTTGTTGGTGGTTGGAGCTTGTTGCTGTTCTTGTAAATTGGGGATTAAGATTCCACAGATTGAAGTAATGATGGGGGATAAATCAGTAGGTTCAATAGTTATACATTTTTTGGTTGTGATTGGTTCTGGATGTGGAATATCTGGTAAACTTAAGAAGTTGGAGATACGTTTAGCTTCTAACAATGCAATAAATGAATAATCAATAATTTCTTCTTCTCCTTCGGTGCTGTTTGTTTTCAAATTGGTTATATCAACATGGGTATTAATCATTTTATTCTTGGAAGATTCAGAAGCTTGTAAATAAATGGATAAAATTTGAATAGCAAGATATTTACAAATATTATAATCTGAGGATTCATGAGTAATTATTTGGTATAATAAATGAGGTTTAATGAATGACTTAAATCTTTGATGATCATACTTAATGATTCTATAATATGATAATAACATAGACTCCAATTCTTTAGGATTTTCTGGTAATGACATTTCATGTTTAGTTAAATAGTACTCTAATAAATTTAATATTTGATGAGAAATATTAACAAGTTGACTTAATGCTGATAATATTTTAACTGTATTGTTACTAGTAGAAATCCATCTTGCTATTAATTCCAAATAAATTGGTCTATGGGTATAATAATAACGTAAAGGATTTGTTAAAGCAAGTTGACTTAATTCCTCCAAATAACTATCAGTAGTAGTTGCATTAATAGTAGTACATATATTTCTTTTATAAGGATAATTAGTAGTGTATTTGTTGTATAATAGATCACAATGATCTAAACTCAATACTATATTGTTATTCATTATATGTTGTTGAATATAATAGTAGTAGTTAGTTAGTTGTATGGTTGGTTTCAAATATTTGGTGGATGGTTGATAATGTAAAAATTCCAAAGAGTGAGATCGGAGTGAAAGCGATGAGATGAGCTTTCTATCTGAAAAAAAGTACAGTTGGTAGCGCTCTTGCTTTTAGTTTTTTCATGTTCCTTGGTAGCGCTTGTAAGCAGTTGGTGAAAGTTTCAAATGAAATGAAGTACAAGTGGAAGGGGATATCACAATGTCATTTATAACCAGCTAGTCAGTATTTCTAGGTGATGGTGCCTTTGAAGTGTGTTTGAAGACGGAGATGGAGATGCTGATATGAAAATAAAAATTATAAAAAATGAAAATTTGAACCAGTAAGAACTAATTCAAGTGAAATAGCAAGCGTTAACTGTTCATCGAAAATGGAAGCAGCAGCAGCTAAATTAAGGTTGCGGTGATGTGAAAATGAAAATAAAATTGAAAGATAAAGCAGAAGAACCTAATTAGTGTTTGGATAATTAGATTCAGGAGACCTGGTTGCGAAAAATTAGATTCGTGATTAATACATCTTTTCCTTATTTTTGACGTCTTTTTCTATTTCCATGTATGTCCTTTTGTATGCTTTTCAGTGATTTGGGTCATCAAATGACAACTAGATAAGAATACCCACTATCTTTAGAAATTGGTAAAAATGAAATAAAACGGATGAATAATTATCGATAATTGCAATGGACCTTGACCCTAGAAATTTTAGTTAGTAGTACCTTTTTAGTCTTTGATTTATCCTGATTTTTCTAAGATATTTCGTGTCTATTAAGTTTATATCGCCTTATCAGTGTATCTCCAAAATTATCAAAACCATAGAAAACCCGTTAAACCAATTAGGATGTTATACATACAGTCCTCTTTCAACCTCTTCAACCCAATGTCATGAACGAACAAATATGGATCAATATCTATAATTGCAATGGACCTTGAACCTAGAAAGTAAAGTTAGTAGTACCTTTTTAATCTTTGGTTTTTCTAGAATTTCGATGTTATTTCGAGTCTATTAAGTTTATATCTCCTTTATCAAATTATCTCCAAAATTATTTATCAAAAACATAGAAAACCAGTCAAGCCAATTAGGAACTATACGTACAATCCAAGCTCATCGGCCCCATCTCATTCATGAATTTTGGATCAACAATGATAATTAGCACCGCAAGTAATTCTTTAATTGGGTACCTTATTCTCCCAATTATTGTAAAAGTACCAATCCACAACGACTCAGTTCGTTCTGGGATATTTGATAAAACTGCCAGCTTAAGGGGAGGTTGGGAATCTTGGTACATGGAATGTGAATTTGAGACTCGCGATATTAGGGCTTCATCTTCAGGAAAATTGTATAAGGTTGCATCATCTACCTATTATGAATTCCAAACCCATCATCTTCCTCTTTCACTATCGCCCATACACTGTGAAATATGTTGGTTTGCTTGAAAGGGGAAAAGAATTCAACAATAAAATTTAGCAGCATAGCTGATGACCAATGAAAACCACGTAATTATTCAATCAATAAAATTTAGAACCTTTAACAACTAATTCATTATCAGGACCTCATCGACTTTATAGTGGAGTTTGACAGAAGTAATTTGATTGAATTGTTATAGTAGTTCATTGAATTGAGGAAATATGAATAAGTGTTGTAATTTGTGGTATTAGTTTATTATGGTTGGTTTTTTTTTTTTTGCAACCACCAAACAATTGAATCACATGACCAACATTAAAGTTATAATAGATTGCCTACTAAAGTTAATTGTTCCGTGGAAATAACAATTGTTTCTGCCCAGAATTGACAACTCTGTTATTATTGCAAGGCCAAGACATAAGATTAGTACTCCGTCTACTGGATAATCTATCCTCTACCATAGTTATCGTTAGCGTAAGTATAGGAACTAATGGATTTTACAACAAGTGGAGAATCTATGTTGATGAGGAGAACTTCTCCGCTAGGGAAGAGCTTTCTGATATTAATGTGGTTTAGTGCTTTTGTATGTAATATAGTGTGGGAATATGTAATATTTCTTGGAGAGTTAACTTATTGAGATAATATGGTTTCCACTTCATGTGAATTTACAGATTCGAGAACTCGAGAGAGTACTATAAATATGGGAGAATTTCTTCCTGTAGTCGAAAAGGAGGAGATTTTATATATGAAAATCCTTTGTTTAGAAATACAACACTTTTTATGTTGTCAATATATCACACGACTGATTATTCTTTACTAGATTAGAAGTCAAATATTCGTTTTAAACAAGTAGAGACGGAGTTGGATACAGCACAGCATCATGCTGTTTACTAGACCCTTCAACTGGAGATTGTTCCTTTGACATTGTTTGCTTGTAAAAAGTATTTGACTTCTAATCTGATAAAGGTTATATCAGTCGTTGTTGTATCTTATACAAAAGGATTTTACATATACCCTCCTCCCTTGCATTCATTTTCGAGGAGAAATTCTCCCATATTTACACTTGGTTCCGAGGATGTCGTCCATTTAGATCTCTTGAGCCACAGTACTCAGTATTCACCAAAGTTACTATACTTTCGGATACAAACTTCCCGATTCTATAAAACACCAGATTGATTAACTCTCACTACAAACAGCAAATAAAGAACTAATTAGTCGTCACATAGTGACTGAAAAACACCCTTTTCTCTATATATCTTCTATTAAATCTATAAAAATGCTAAAATAGACAAGGCAACAATACCACCCCCATACGAAGGAATATATTGTCCCATACTTCCACCAACCCCACCCTTCGAAGTAGTACTACTACTACTCACACCACTACCAGTCAGTGAATCCATACTCACAGTTGAAGAAGATGAAGATGGTTCTTCATCATTAGTACTCGTCCCATTCCTCATTCCATGATATCTAGCAGTTCCATACCCTGCAGCGGCAGCAGCTGCAGTTGGGGCATAATATGGTCCATATCCGCATGTTCTCCTTCCACCTACTGTACCACATGTATATGCATTATTGGAAACTCTTTGGCCAGTATTGGTATAACTACTTCCGCTAGAGCCGTGTCCTTTTGTATTTGAACTACTTGATGTACTTCCACCCGAGTAGTGACTACTACTACTTCCAGAAGATCTACCACCACCACTGCTATGACCACCACCTCCACTACCACGTCTTTTTTCTAAGAAATGACCCTCTACTAATTCAAAATAAACAATCTCATCTTTGTTCTTTCTGTTCTTCTTTTTTGGGTTTTTTATAAATTCATTTCGTGGTAATGAAGTTAATAATTCTTTCAATATAACTTTTTCTTGGCTTTTCCTTTTGGTTAATAATAATTTCTTATCTATTGGTTCAATTGGTGATGCTGTTGTTACTATTATTTCTATGAATGATATTAGTATTAAATATATTATTAATGATTTATTCATAGTATCTTGTATAGTATTACGTCTATAAGGTATGTATATGTATGTATGTTATGGATTATCCTATTACTTGGTATGTCTATATATATAGTACTTGGTGGTTATTAGTCTAAGGCTGAGTTGTAGTTGTGAGTGTAATGACAGTAACAAACTACTCGAGGGCTATGAAAAAAAAAATTTATTTATTTATTTACAGTTTATTAAGTATCAATCTTAAATCATAACCCTAATTATGTAAGAATGGATGTTTGTCACACGCGTAACCAGCAAGTTCATACTTTATTTGCCATTATAAATGTTAAACTGTAAAAAACAGAATTATTATTATTTCTTAATTCGTATAAAATAAAAGAAAATTGATTTGATTTTACGAATTACAGGAGTTTACAGATTTAGATGTTACAGATTAGACATAAATAGGGCTATGCCGCCATTAATTGACATTTATTAATTGTACTCTAATAAAAATGATCGATCATCATCTAAAATCGATCTATGTGTTCCAATCAGAAGATTGAATGCTTTAAAAGTAGAAGGTGTAAGAGTTGACTCAATAAGAAGAGCATAATAAATACGTTGAACGATGAAAGAAAGAAAGAAAGAAAGTTCAGCAAGTACAATTGTAAAATTTAAATTGCAAAATACTTAAATGTAGCAACACTTTTTATTTCTACACTCTATAAGACTATACTTATACACCACCACAATAATCATCTCGTGAGCTACTAATGTTAGTATCTAACTAAGGTTGTTAACCAGCCCAGCCCACAGTACCTTTGAAAACCATAAGACTGATTTCCTAAACCATCAAAACCAAGAAATTATTGCTTTACTTCCTTCTCTATCTGCTTGTTAATTAAACTTCATCATTCTGCCTAGACAAATAAATATATCATTGCCCCCCCCAAAGATGGCTGGCATCATCTCCATTCTCATCATCTACCTTAATCAATCATGCCAGATTGATTCACATATCTATATATATGACCTCTCCTCTCCCCCCCCTCTCTCCATCCCTACTAGTCACCTACACTTCTATCCTTTCCTAATCAACTTAATCAATATCAATTACTCCTCCAATGCAAATAACTAAAACACTAATATCAACAACCACACTCATACACCTCACCTCAGCCATCCAACTCCAGGACACCCAATTCATAAACCAACCAATAATCTACACCAACCCCCAAGACGACGTCTACACATCAGGAACAATCACGATTATAGACCCACCGGAATTCAATATCTCTACTAATCTATACAATCTCGGTCTGTTTTATTATGAGTCCTCCCTCCCCATTGCTGCTGAGATTGGGATGTTGTTCAACACTGGAGATTTTCAGTTCGTTTCAACAGCGATGTCAGGGGAGTTGGAGGTTGGATATTTGGAGAATAATAATACGATACTCATAGAAGGCGATATCAATGTCAAAATCGCCGAATTGAACAATTATGGAATCATACAATTCCACAATGGGCCACACGTCGAGATCGACAGAATTATATCAAATCATATCATCCATCTTCACGAATCTAGTATATCTATCCTATCCCATACCAACCAAGGATGCATTCTCCTCAACCAAAACTCCACAGCACATCACTCTACACAAGGTCCATTTCTGTATTGCTTCGTCGGTGGCACCAATAATGAACTCCACCTCACTGCCGAAACTCAGACAATAACAATTGCATCCTTTGGTCGGGACCTCGATTCTCGGATTCGGATCAAAAGTGATACTGAACCGGGATTGGAATATGACGAAGATAGATATTTGGTGGTGGGGCAATATACATTCGACATCGGACCCGGATACGATCTCACCCAATTCGTAATCCAGCCCTCACAAGATGATTGGGTAATTACATACACCAATTCCGATGGCGCTATGGTAGGTAATGAATGTCCTTGCGAATATGCCAATCCTCTTGACGAACTTGAAGAAGAATTCGAGACGTCGGTTATACCTCCTACCACCACCAGACCTACGGTGTCAACGGGGGTTGAGAATCTGTATGAATCAGAAATTAGCGAAACATTCAATGAAGAGGAGATTTGGGTTGAATCGACTACTACTACTGCTGATGAAGGGCAGGAAGTGACTGTGACTACTGTAGTGTATTTGACTACGGAGACTTCAAATGGGGCAGAAATGAGTCTGGAAGGTGGTGCCGGTGTTGGGGGTCGGAGTGGGATGGGATTTGGAGCTGGCATGCTGATCATGTTTATTCTTTTCTTGGTTTAGGGCCCCTTGTGTTATAGTTTCTTTTATTCGTTATTTATATATATTGTACTTAATGTTTTCGTTCTTAAAGAGCCCATTGACGATCATTAAGTAGACTTAATTAAATTATCTTGTCTATTTCTGAAGTGCCATATATTAGGTTCTCTCATATATATATATAGATAGAATGATGACTTTTGGTTTCTTTCTAAAGGTGTCATAGAGTATTAATGTTATAACACATAGTTTGCAAAAAATTATTGCGAAAAATTCGATTAATAACCACCACCAATCAACCCACCAACCCACCACAGCATTGAATTCCACTCAATTGACAAGATAAACACCCCCTACAATACGTATATTAACAGAATATATATCGTCTAGATATCCATATAAACACCCCTTCTACACCAAAAACTATTCTCTCTTCAAGGAAAACAAAGAAGGAAAACCCCCCCAATGGATTCTCATGACTCATCATCATCCATACCAAAAAAATTTCAAATTACACAAAACCCACAATTCTGCTTCTCCCAAACATCAAAATGGTTGAAAATGGCAAAAAGAAAGCCCGACGCGGGGGTCGAACCCGCAACCTTTTGATACCTCTCAAACTGATCATCTTGTTGATGATATGGTTTAAAAGTCAAACGCTCTAGCCATTGAGCTAGCCAGGCTTATTTTGTTAAGTCTTGGAAATTTCGTGGTCACCTAGTCATGACGTTTAGGGGGGAACTCATTCAAAAGAGTTTCGAAGAAAATGCAACTGAAAGATCCTATCATTCCGAGAAGATGGGGAAATGAACTATATTTCCTCGGAAAAGATGACTGGAAAGGATTTTGGAAGAAATTGCATAAACATCAAAAGTCACCAATTGGATGCTTGCATCACTATCATATGTTCACGTTAGGATATTATTCTAACTGGCCTCTTTATGAAGGATCTGAGAAACACAGAGGACCATGTGCCTTCTGTCAAGAAGTCAATGGCGACAATATTGTGCATCATGTATTCAACTGTCCACAGTCAAAAGCTATTTGGGAAAGAAAGTCTAAGAAAGAATTATCGAAAGTCTACATTCTCGGGAATCAGCGTCTCTCAGGACGCGAAATAAAGATGATTAATGGGTATCTAAGGGAAATCTTGACAAAGGTAGAACGACGACGACGCTAGCTCAGCTGTCGTT